>LPNX010348674.1:1220-47662 GCA_001517045.1 Pseudotsuga menziesii
ATGTATATTTTTTTCATTATAAATTGCTTAAAAATGTATGTTATTTTGTTAAATTTCAAAAAACACACTTGAAAATAGAAATTAAAAATATTTTACAACAAAGATAATTCAAAGGCCCCAAAAAATGTCTGAAAATGAAAATGTGTGATACTGGCATCAACCATTTTTGAAACGGGGGTAAAAATAGCTACTAAAATTAGGAGAGAGAAAAACGAGAACTGTGTCGAGTTCTCGTTTCATAGTATAAGTGGTTAATAAAAGAATTAATATAGCTAGTATAGAAAGATAACTCAGTATCTCAATTCATCGACTTATTATATGAAATAAAACACAACAACAACGAAAAACAAACAGAGAATATCTACAGTCTAAATCAAAAAGATAAAAGTTATGCTGACCCACTTGTCGACCTGGAAATTGAAGGATACCATGTCTGACAAGTTGTGCTCGACTTCGGATCACAAGTAAACATCATGACTCATGACACTTGGGAACAACTGGGCAGACCTCGACTATATGAGTCAGGTATATACCTGAAACTAGCCAACCAAGGCCTAATTAAACCTATCGGAGTCTGGAAAAATGTCGACACAATGATAAAAGGAATATTAACCAAAGTCGACTTCGAAATTATTGACCCTAAGGAAGGCTCCAGTTCCTTCCTAGCGTTAGTAGGTCGACCTTGGGGAAGAAAGATGAAAGCGTCGATATCCCTAGATAAAGAGAGAATAAAATTAAAAGGAAACAGACAAAAGGTCATTGTACCTATTCATCCATCCCAAGGAGAACCTTGGAAAGAACCTATCAATGAAGAAGTTGACATCCAACAACTTTATCATATACAAAATAATGCAGATTATATAGAACCTAATATCTATGGAGAACTTCATTTAGGAAACCAAGACTTAGTAGGATATAATTCAAATGTGGAATTATATGATTGGGAAGTCAAGAACTACGAAACACAAGCAAGAGGGTGTTGGACTATCCAAAAAGTACAAAAAAAGCCCACCCAACAGTGCTTCATAGTGTCCATTGTACCAAAAATATTTGAGAAAAAAATTAGGGAATACCCTACTTTAAAACCTACAAATGAAAATAATACACAAATACTAAGATATAAGGAAAGAGAATCACCAGTCATGCACATAGAACAAGTGTCCAAAAATATTGGTGAACATGGTTGACTACAAAGTTTAGTAGAGACTTTTACAGGACAAGCTGCTAGATGGTGGGATACCCATCAGACAAGACTACAGACTTGGACAACAGCTTTGACTTACTTTGTAGAAAGGTTTGGAGGAAAGAAGTTAACCAACCAAGCTTAGATACCTATTTTCATTCAAGGACAAAATCCAGAAGACCATATTAAGACATGTTAAAAAGAACGGAGAAGACTTGGGTACAAAGATGAACGTGCATGGCCACATTTGTTCCCATCAACCCTCTCCAACTTACCAAATAAATGGTATAAGATGGAAGAAGCCCGAGGTGAAACATTCCTATGGCATGAACTTAAAGAAAATTTTATCAACGATTTCAACTTTATACCACAAAATAAGAATTTGGTCTAAACAACAAAGCAGATTCATGAATTTATACAGCTGACAGAAAACAAACCCTTAAAGATAACTAACAGACAATGGACTGTAACAATATACAAACTGAGACAATGCCACAGTCAACAAGACTACAGTTAGAAAATGAAAATACAGAAGGGAAAAGCTTTAGATGGAAATTAAACCATGTCGAAACGACCAAACCTATTCACACAGTACTCAAAGTTGGAACAACCGACAAGGACGATACCGACCGAATGACTGCAGCTGACTTCCCTACCACATTCTCATAGTTTAAAGAAGGAATTCGACCAATCAATGAAGCCAAAGCACCAGAATGGCTAGATGCTAAGGTCAAAACTAGAGAATTTGACATCTCAAATGACGACCGACCAAAAATGGCAAAGATTGGAGACTACTGGAGTGAAGAGTAGACAACAGAAATAGTGAACCTCTTAAAAGAGTTCCAGGATGTATTTTCCTGAGATTATACATATCTCAAAGGTTTAGTCCATAAAATGGGTGAAATGAAAATTGACACTAAACTTGATGTTCGACCTATGAAGAAAAGGCCATATAAGCTAGCTCATAAATACAAAGAGATAGTCAAAAAGGAGATTGATAACATGCTTGCAGCAGGCATCATCTACCCTATTGACCAATCAGAATGGGCAAGTCCAATGGTTGTTCAACCTAAGAAACATGATCTGACCAAATTAAGAATTTATGTTGACTTCAGGGAGCTAAATAAAGTGACACTAACAGACCCATTTCCAACTCCTTATGCAGATGAAATCTTAAATGAGGTAGCAGGACATGAATGCTACTCATTTACAGATGGATTCTCAGGTTATAACCAAGTGCCAATAGCTAAAGAAGATTAGAAAAAAAAAACATTTGTATGTGAATTTGGCTCATTTGCTTACAATGTTATGCCTTTTGGATTAAAGAATGCACCTGCAGTATTCGCTAGAATTGTGGTCAAAACATTCCAAGAATATATTTACAAAACCATGGCAGTATACTTTGATGATTGGACAATATACTCCATGTTAAAATATCATTGCAAGTGGCTAAGGCTTATGTTGGAAAGATGTCGACAAATCTAGTTAGCTTTAAACATCAGAAAGTGCATATTTGTGACCCCCATAGGGATATTGTTAGGACACATTGTCTGTAAGGAAGGCATTAAGGTTGACTTGGCAAAAATCAAAATTATCCTTGACCTCAAACCACCAGTAAATTCAAAACAAGTCAGGGTGTTACTTGGCCACACAGGCTATTATAGAAAAATCATAAGATATTATTTAGATATGACCTATGCACTAGAAGAACTATTAAGGGAAGATAAATAATTCAACTGGACAAAGGAATGTCACATATCATTTGAAAAACTAAAAAGAAAACTAGTCGAAGCACCAATCCTAAGGTTTCCAAACTGGTCAACTAAATTCCATGTCCACATCGACACATCAGGTCTAGCAATAGGAGCAATCCTAACTCAGCCAAGAGATGATGGAATGTGTTATCCTATAGTTTACAATAGCAGGAAACTAAACAAATATGAACGAAACTATTCGATGACAGAAAGAGAAGCATTAGGAATGGTCTTTGCACTACAAAAATATCAACATTATCTCCTAGCTAATCCATTTATCTTTTACACTAATCATCAGGCTTTAAAATACCTTGTGAATAAGCCTCTACACCATGGAAGAATTTGTCGATGGCTACTTCTATTCCAAGAATTTGAGTTCGAAATTGTTGTCAGACCAGGTAAGTTAAATGTCGGTCCTGACCATTTATCTTGAATCGACACAGGAGAGGAACTGACAGGAGTCGAAGACGACTTACCAGATGCACATCTATTTCGAATAGAAGTAGTCCTGACAAAATTAGAGGAAATAGCTCAGTTTTTAGAAGATGGACAAGATGAGAAGGCATGAGTACTAAAAAGAAATAGATCTTAGCCATGAAAGCTGCACCTTATAGCCTCATAAATGGATTCCTGTACAAAATGGGTTTAGACGACATCCTTAGAAGGTGTGTACTAGAACATGAAAGGAACAACATTATGCATGAAGCACATTATGGACCTGTAGGAGGACATTTTTCAAGCAGACACAACTGCAAAGAAAATCCAACAATCAGGGTTATGGTGGCCGACACTTCACAAAGATTGCAAAAACTTTGTGCACTAATGTGATAGATGCCAACGACTAGGTCAACCTCTGCCTAGCACAGAAATGATGCTAATCTCGGTAAAACCAAGTTTGACATTTGAAATTTGGGCCATCGACTTCATAGGACCATTTCCTATACCAACAAAATGAATAGGTGCAAGGTACATAATAACTACAGTCGAATATGTAACCAAATGGGTAGAGGCAGAACCAATCGACACATGTTCTAGTGAGATAGCTGCTAAGTTTATCTATGAGAATATCATTACCAGATTTGGATGTCCATTAACCCTAATTAGCGACCAGGGAACACACTTTATCAATCGAACTGTCAAAACCCTAACATACCAGTTCCAAATCGACCATAGTTGGAGTACAACATACCATCCTCAGTCGAATGGAGCAATTGAAGCATTTAACAAAACATTAACAAAAGGACTAACCAAAATATGTAATGCTGATAAAGACAACTAGGATGAAAAGATACCTGCAGTACTATGGGCATATAGAACAACATACAAACGTTCAACCTACCAAACCCCCTTTCGACTAGTGTATGGACAAGAAGCAGTTGTCCCATTAGATTTCCGACAACAGACACCCATTATCGCAGAGATTTTACATGTCGATGTCGAACAAGGAAGAAAGGACTGACTATTACAACTAAGTAAACTTGAAGAACATCAACTAGTGGCGATGCAACATCAAGAAATCCAGAAACAGCAACAAAAAGCATGGCACGATAGAAACATTAAAAACAAAAACTTGTCGGTAGGAGATCTTGCTTTACTATACAATAGTCGGGTAAAAGGAAAACCTAAAAAGCTCCATACATAATGGATGGGACCCTACGTTGTTGAAGGAATACATGCCAATGGGTCAGTTCGACTAAAGACGTTACAATGCATAGTATTTCGAAAACTCATCAATGGAGCCCAACTAAAACACTACAGAAACTAAAACAACCACATTAAAAAAAAATGACCATAATGGTTAAACAAAAACTATAAAAAACTAAAAATACAAAAGGAAAATAGTACTGTTATATGCACCAAACTATGACAGGGAACGACCATTTTCACAATCGACATCATGCCCATCAACACGATACCATCAACCACTTTCATAACTGACATCGACCGACGACCTTGATAGTCCCATTGCGCATTCATGACTTCGAGCGCCAAAACCAAATTACCAGTAACGCACACTCAAGTGTTCTTGCTGGATGATCACGTCCACCATTAATACACTCCTTGACAAAAAAATCCAACACTTCAACTATAAATACTGAACCATCAAAGGATCATTCACCGCAATTCAAATAGAGAGAGCAATAGAGCAACCAGACGACTAAAAGCCAAGAACACCGAAGTACAATCGACTAGCAGAACAACAAGATGGCACCAAAATAGACCAGATCCTTAGCCAAGACCAAGGAACTACAGACTGTGGAGACACCATTAGTGAGGAGACTCAAGAACATCAAGAACGCTAAAATGCAAGAGGTCTCATGGACAAAACTATGGACTGAGATAAAAGAGTGGGCTTACATCGACAATAAGACTACCCCCACTACAGAGAAGATACAACACAGTACCATTGTAAACTATGTCAATGCACTACTCATGGCCATTTTTGCAGGCACAAAAGAAACTGCAGTAAAATTTATCATAAGCCGGTACCACAACGACCGATTTTACTTTAACCGACCGATCGACATCTCTGGGGAAGTCATTTACAAACTGACGAGGCAATCAAACAAAGGAGACCCAGTACCCGTCGATACCAGAGAAGGATTAGTCAAGGAACTAACAGGGTCGACATCGGGCAAAAAATCGAAAGGGTTAATGATTAGTCAAATAACCCATCGAACGCCACAGATTGTGGCCAAAATCATAGCTATTACACTAACAATGGCAGGTCGTGGAAGCGACCTCAAACTGGACATGTTAGAGGCAGTAGACACCATTACAACTAATGGAAAGATATACAGATGGGATGAGTATGTCGTCGACATGATCAAAAACATCTGTGAGAAATCCCAAGAGATGGGAGGAATTATCAGGCTCCCATCCCTTATCGTATGGATAGTAATGTTCTCTATCTTCCCTGAAGGAGACAAAAACTTTCAAGAACCGACAAGATTTCATATGTGGATATTCAAACCGTTCTCCCAGAATGGAACAATGAAGGAACTTACCAAGGGAAAGGTGTTGTTGGAAAACTAGCTTCAGCAGCTCAAAGTCTACACGACCAGATGGAGGGTGCCTTAGAACATCCGACGAAGTCTACCCAAAAAGGCCCACATCCAGCTAGAACTTGAACACATCGCGGTGTGGTACATGCAGGGAAAAAAACCAAATTCAAAGAGCCTCAACTACTATTCGACAGTTGAAGAAATCTTTCGGGAGCTATCTTGACAGGTTGGAACAAAAGTACCAATACCAGCAAGAGCAAAAGAAATAGACTTCTCGATAGAGGAGCCATTGACAGACCAGGAGAAGGAGGAGGATTATGAGCTTAACCTATACATTAGTACCTTTGTGTCGGAAGAGACATCGGTTGAAGGCACTGGCCAACTACAAATCATAATCAAACCTCCGACAACACAAAGGGAAGAGACACACATAGAACAATAGGTAACCAATCCAGTGGAAGAAAGTCTCATCCCGACCCAAGACCCAAGAGGAGAAATAGAAACTAAAAATCCAGAGTATGCTCTCAGCAAAGACAATATAACCAGGTTGTCGAAGGAGATAGCAGCCTCGAGAAAAAGAAAGAAAACATAGGAACAAGAGCAAGGGAAAGGTAAGTGTAGGATTCTCCTTGCAGATTCTTCAGAGGATGAGGAGGAACTGGCAGGTACGGCCCTCGACATAATAAAGGATTCCACAACAAACAAAGTACCAGTGGAGACCCAATTTCAAAAATTTGTCGAGGCAGGGGCACAACAAAGTCGAGCAAAGAAGGCGAAGAGCACACACACTTCAACAGCCGAAAATGTTGTGGATCTTGTGTCTACACCCCCACCTCCATCTCCGACAAAAATAACAGAGGAGATAATACCTCAACAGATTTCAGTAAGCCCACTAGACTTATGTAAGAATGCTATGTCGGAGGCTGTGAAGGAAAAATATGACCGTGACAGAGACCTCCAGGCATACATTGAAAAACTGCCTAAAATATTCACCACAGTACAAAAACTCTCGACCAAAGCCCCTTTGTTTGAAGCTAGTGGATCTAGACAACCTAGAAAAGTACTCCAGAGGCTAAAGACTTTTGCAACTATGAATTCAACTTTTGACAGAAACCTCGACACAGAAGCTGACATTGTCGCACGTCAGATCACATCTATCACTCCAATCGACCCTGAACTGACCGGAGATGAGGAAGGAGAAAACATGGAGGACATAAGTAGAGAAATCGACCAAATGTTCTCTGACCTAGATTCGCCCCCTCATATCAACAATCCACCACTCAACCACACTTCCACCAACCCAATCACACCCGACCATTCACCAACCCCATCACACCCGACCATTCACCAACCCCATCACCACGACATCCCAACTCAGAACCCTTAATTCAGCCTGCTGCACTAGAACCATCTCCACTGCATCCATTAGCGACAACCGCATCCACTTCTGCACCCTCTACATCCAACCAACTAGAGACACAACTAGATGCAGCAGTCTTCCCACCACCCCAACCAGAAATACCATCCATCATTGCTGCCCCACAAACAGAAAATCCAGACCTGACTCTTGTAGGTACACAGGTGCCAAAACAAGTAGAAACACAGAAGCACAAAAAGAAGAAGGACCATCATGAACAGACAACAATGGTCCACATTAGTCAACTTAGGTCGACCACTACGATCGATGCAACCAAGTTGAAAGATGCAGAACTAGGACAACTTCTAGAAACACTGGAAATTGAAGCAAAGACAAGGAGCCGGCAGAGATGTAAGGAGCTCGACAAAAATGAAAAAGAACAAGTCGAGTTTCTCAACAAATGCAGAAGCCTTGTACAAATGGTAATACCAGGACCAGTAGAATTTGACATTGACAAACCACTAGAAAAATCTTATCATCTATTTGAGAGTGTGGTGTCGGTGCTGCAGCCACAAATTCAAGACACAAAAGAGGAACAGAAAGAAGAAACAGTTCGACTATTGATGGAGCAGCACACAGTCTTTGCAGAAGCATAGAAGGTGTTGCAAGATCACATGGAGGAGTCTGTCATTACAAAATAAGTACCGTGAGACTGGCCTGCTTACTACGGGAAAGTCTATCAGCAAACTAGGCAGACCCGACAAGATATCCAAGCACTCGAGAAGAGGAAAAGTACTGACGAAGCACTCAAAAGCACAATTGAAGATCAGATAGTGCTTGAAATAGCTAAACTGAAGAAGCTCGAACGGGAAGCACATCAGTGGGTGCATCAAGCCATCCCAAACTTAGAAAAATTAGATATCATCTGCTCACAAATGAAACGACTCATAGAGACAGCAAACGAAAAGGACCATTTTATGGGTCCCGACATGGGAAAAATAGCTGAAATTTCCATTCAAGAGAAAATGTCGATCTTATCAAGTTTGACTACACTAACCATTGACATACAGAAAATATTGCAAAGTTGGATGGATTTCCAACATCACCTCGCGGTGACAGCCCTAGAAATTGTGGAAGTCCGCGTACAGAAAAGACCGACCATCAAACTTCACAACCCATGAAGAACAAGAGCACAAAATAATGACTACTTAGACAAACAAGGAAATTTTTGGTACCTCCCTGTTTCTTCGGGACGAAGAAATGTTTTGTTCATGGGGGAGATTTTGGAGTAGCAAGTAGGTATGTTGACTTGAATGATAGCTGACTTAGTCGATCATCCAACTAAGTCGGTCAACCGACTAATTAGAGATTAGGTCGGCCACCTAAGTTCGTGTCGGTTGAGTAAACCGACAGGTAGTTATTTGGAAATGTTGGTAAATAGTATATATTAGGCTATTGAGCTATATGAGAACTCGGTTCAGTTCTCTGCATTGTATGGACCTCTCATGTTAATATAATCTATTATTTTATCTACTTGTTCTTATCTCTTGTCTCTGTTATGTATGTATGTTTTAGTATGTATTATTGGTAACCCTATGTGATCAGTGAGATTACAACATTTAGCTATAGATTTACACGTTTGGTTCAAATGTAAAAGTTTTACTATACCTCTTTATTCAAACTCTTAAATTATAATTATAGTTTGTATTTTTATTTGCTGCGAAATTATTGCCTAAATAGTGATTGTTTGTTTACATTATAATTGTATCACCTTACCATCAAAATTTAAAGTTTGGTTGTGAATTGGTTTTAGCCATAACCTATTGGAAATATGATGTATACATACTATTAGGGTTTAACCAACATCTTAGAAATGTGGTGAATAATTCCATGAATGTAAGGAAGCAAATTTAGAATTTGCGAAGGTGAAGTGAGTTAGGGTGTTTTGGACATTGAACGGAGGGTTGAGAAAATGAGGGTTTGTGCATTTTGAATTGTTTCTGAAATATCAATAATGTTTAGGTTTCTAGAAGTATTATGGGAAACAATATTTTTCTTTACATAACACCATCAAATGAAACTACTATTGCGATATTGTGATATAACAGCAAAATAAGCATTTAAAACATATAATAATAACTACCACTTGCTTAATACTCACATGATTAAAATAGGGATCCAAGTTCGCTAACTATGGGTCTAAGTGGGTTGTCCTTGTTGCAGGTTTTAGGATGCATGTGTATTATGGGGGTTGGAATAAGAAATTTTATTATAAAATGATTTAATGATATTCTAACGAAATTTAAATGAATATGTCGTAATAAAGTAACAATATATTTGTGGAACAAAAAACACTCAAGGAATAATTGGATTCAAATAGTAGTATAAGTTTGGGGTCTATGTAATTGGGTTTCATTAAAGTAGTTAATTATTACAAAATATTTATTTGGAATGCAATAGTATAATATAATGGTTAAATTCATTTTGGATTAATTAATAATATTACTAAATTAATGTGGTGAAGCATGCGTTGGTTGTACATCAGTCATTCAAGACTTCAAGTACTGAGTGTTCTACTATTAGACTTATCAATAAGCGTTCCTAGCCAACACAAGAACATGATGCTAGTTTATTTATCAATTACCTCAAATACATATTTGCATTTAAGAGAAAGGTACTATGTTGTTTAAATAACCCACATTGACAACTCAATGGTTCAAATAGTGCATTTAAGAGAAATGACTGAGGCAGGATCATAAGAGATTTCCTAGGTAAGTAACTATTGGCTATTGTATTTACACAGTTCATCGAATACTTATTGTAATTGCATTTGGCAAGGTTTTAATTGAATCAGTGTAATTGATTGAATTATTATACCTAGTTGTAATACACCAAGATTTAATAAATTGTTATTAAATTGTTTTAAAGAATGTTTTATTTTATTATTTTAAATATTTTTGACAAAAAGTCAAAAATAAAACAAATGTAATGGATTATTCTTTTATTAATAAAAGATACTGGAGGGGATAGAAATTAAATAGTTGTTAAAGAGTGTTTGATGACCCACAAGAGGAAAAGACAAGTGGTTGTAGTTGTTGAGTGAGAACTCAAGGTGCAACAGGCATCTTCCCCAAAATCAGGTCACAACTCTTTGTTGAGTGCTAAAGAATAGGAGGCTCATAAATTACCAAGTCCTAGGAAAAATACTATATAATAGTATGTACATTAGCAAGTAGGAGGCTAGCATTGGGCGGGGATTGAATCTGATAATGCAAGAGATGGCGCATTAAGTTGATTTTCCTCTTATGGTTTAGCGAACATGCTCAGGGGTTCTGGAGAAAGTGAATTGGTTGCTTTAGGATTTGGTTGGGAGGAATGACTATTCCATTTTGGTTTTCCTGACAGTGGTACCAGGTTCCTTATCTTATTCTTAACTGATTAAAACTAGTTAAAGTAGGATGTTTCTCTTAACTTGAATTGCAACTATGTTTTATGCATATGTATAGGACCAATAACTATCATGTATCTAAATAGAATGTATATTTGTTACAATTCAATATTCATTCCTATTATAAACTATATCTTATTTTCGGTATTTCATTCATGCTTGTAAAACACCAGATTTAATTATTAACGTATCTCAGATCAGGCATCCATACCCGAATCAAAGATTGCTAGTAATGTGTATTATTATAATAATTGGTAATTTGAGCGCAAACTACTATAAATCTAGTTATTCTTTTATATGATGGATTTGAATATAAGCACTTGCTTCCTTTAATTATTTTCATGTCTGTAAATTATCCTGCTGGTATGTTCCGATAATCTAATCTCATAATGTATATTAGTATAGTTTAGTTAATTTACGATCAAGGAAGATAGAGATAACACTTTCTAACTATTTTAACAAATTACAGATAGAGAATAAAAATAATTGAGATCGAATACTATAGTTAAGTAATATTTTGCATACAACAAATAATAAAAAATAATATAAAACTGGATAGTTCTCCTATCAGGATGAAAGCCAAGAATCTTCTACAGAAGTATAACTTATTAAATAAACCTTGTTTCATAAAATCCTGTACAAAATTTACAAATCAAGAATGATAGATCGGGATCCATCGTGATCTTTAGGAATCACTGTAAATACCCTATATTCATATACGAATATATATATTATATATATTATACAATGTATAACAATCATCAAAATACATATATATGCAATTAACGGATTATACCATATCTAATCGTTCAAACAAAGAATCGCAAATATCCTATTATTTATTAAACTAACAATGAACAACCAAAATCAAGGAAACCCTTAATTAGATTTTGGTTCACATCCAACTACAAGATAAGATTAAGGTAAGTGAATACTACAGTTTCCAAATCAAACGCCCGACTATTTGTAGCAATGAATATTTCCAAATTTCAAGTATGGAAGTAAGACCATCGAAGGATGGAAACCATTGCTTAAGAAAAGGAATTATACAAATATATATTATTAATCAAAATCAAATCTACATGCGCATACTCTGAAACAACAAGCAAATCCCATCAAATCCTTTGCGTGGCAATAAGTCCATCTCAAATGGAAGCTGAGTATCATTTAAGTATAGTATCCATATCTAAAATGAATTTCACCAAAAACAAATGCATGCAAATACATATTATAACCACGATATCAATTTATGATGGATAATTCAAGAACACTTCACAGAAATTGCAAACACCCTATGGGTCATATTAAGAGTTAAGAATTAAACAATGTCAAATGTTATCACATGATTTCGCAACCATGTGGCTATAATACCATCTCAATGGCATACACATCCAGTTTAAACAAAAACTTCATTAATTATTAAGTTACATGTGGTGGTAAGTCCATCCATGATGGATCCCGTGAAACCCTTTTAAGACTTAAATCAAGATACAACGCACATAAAAACAAATCTTGGAATAGAGAGGTTGTAAATCCTTCTATCAGTTAGGGTATAATCCCTAAAAGGAAAGTAAAACACTGTAACTTATCTTCCACAAAGATGGATCCTAAACTTCCATCAGAACCCCATTGCACAGTCAAGAAGCCACCTGCATAACACAGTGAAACAGTCAGCAAACATTGGAAAATGTTAAATAGTATTTGATACAGAGTAAGAATTTTAACATTTCTTACCTTAGCGTTCTAAGACGCGGGCCTGGGAGGAGGTGACCATGCCACCATCCTCACTAGTGCTCTCTATTCTACAAACAATTGGCCACAATCAAAACCTTAAGAATGTAAAGAATTTTTAAACCCTAAACAGAAAGCAAAACACTGTAACTTATCATGTACAAAGATGAAGCCTGAACTTCCATCACGACCCCATTCCACAGTCAAGAAGCCACCTGCATAACACAATGAAACAGTCAACAAATGGTGGAAAATGTTAAATAGTATTTTATATAGAGTAAGAATTTTAACATTTATTACCTTGGCATTCTAAGACGCAGTCCTGGGAGGAGGAGACCCCGTTGCCATCCTTACCATTACACTCTCGATTCTGAAAACAACTAGCCACTGTCAAAACCTTAAGAATGTAAAGAATTTTTTTAAACAGAGTAAAAAACTATGCATACTTTCTTACCTGGTGGAGTTGCAAAGAGGGCCAAGGGTTGGCTCCTCCGAGATTCCCTTATCCCTCATATGCATGTACCAAAACAAATCCCTATCAGTATTTACAGTGAAATTCCATAAACTACTTAATAAATACTTTGCAGAGTTTAAACAATTGATTCTTACCTCGTGAAGGGAAGTTTCAAAGATAAATACAACGGTTGGGTTCATTTGAAGTGAAGCAGCGAGCTACAAGAAGCCATTAGAGACATGAAAAACACTGGTTCACCTTGGCAACCAACCAGAAGGAATGCTATTAACCATTAATCAATTTTTACACCCATAACTCTATAAAATCGCTATTGACATAGCATATCTTCAAGTTTTGTAAACTTACAAACAAAACACTGAAATAATGAAGGGTTTAGACAACAACACGACACATTAAACCCTATTGAAACCCTGATCATCATGTTGCACAGGTGGAGGACCGATGCATTCTCGAGCCAGCAATAAAATCTTGGATGCGATGTCAATTCGCAGCCGGGGCAACACATTAAAACCACAAGTAAACAAAGGTACCAAACCTTTTAACTATCATAACTCACAGCCAAAAATCAATCATTGTTTTCAATCATTACTTGTATGCCAAGATTCTAACTCTGGTGGAAAACTCATATCATATAACAATATAAAATCTTAACCTTTGAATCATCACATTTATATTAAGTTCCAACTATGGTATAGATTCCATAGTCTAATGTTTAAACCATACTATCGAAGCATTCAAACCTTCCATATGTTAACCCTTGCGCTTTAATGTCCTTCCACATGTTATACCTTATAAAATTTGTGCTTAGGAACCAAGGTTAGGCCTTGGATCCTTTTAAAAACTTATTACATAGAAATTGTGGGATCAAGACTATACCATAGTCTCCCAAGCCTTTTTCATACCAACTTTAGGTCCAAGCAAGCCTCCTTGCAAATATAGATAAAAACATAAGAAGGAACAAAACATCACCTTCGGGTATGTTTGGATGCATGTGGTCAAAACTCTATAAACACCCACAGTTGGTGAAACTTGTCATAAAGTAGTTTAATAATTGTGTAAATGACTATACACAACATCAACAAATAAACTGATGCCATAGTAACTAATGCTTGCTAGGAACTTAAAGATGTGTTTTTGGTTTTATGTTATGTAAAAAAAAAAATTATGGGATTTAGAGGTGTGTGACAACATGGTTACAACACTAGGCCTAAAGCGGCCCAACACTGAAGCTATTAAAACATAAAAATTTATTTTATTTTATTTTGGGTTTGATTCTCTTACGAAACAGGAAGAGAAGGATGACTTTATTTTTGCAGGAAAACTATGGAAGACGTAGGAATGTATGTAGAAGAAGAATCTCACCCTAGAAATCCCATAAATAACGAGGGTGAAATCTGGGTAAACCTTAATGAGTGTCAAAATGATAACCCATCTGAATTGCAAAGAATTGTTAAAGAGCTAAGATCAGAGTTAAAAATAGTTAGGGAGGATAATGAATGAATTCTGAAATCTCAAGAAGAACTAAATAATATTTTGCAAGATAAAATACATAATGATGAAAATGACAAAAACAAAGAACCTGAATATAATATGCCAAAAACTTCTCCTTACAAACGTAAGGGAAGAAAACTGGAATTTTCCAATCATGGGGCTGAAAATTCTAGTGAGGAATTAGCTAAACACCACACACAAAAAAAAAAAGATTCTAGTGAAAGTAGTGATGATAATAAAAAGAAAAAGAAGTACAAACCGTATCAAGAGATTTCTAGGGAATTTAAAAAAATGAAACCACCTATGTTTAATGGTGATATCGAGAAAGGAGACGAGGTGGAAGCCTGGTTGTCGGGAATGAAGAAATACTTCCAAATCTATAATTACTCTAACGAAATGAAGGCGAAAATTTCCATTTATAATTTAACTAGAAAAGCGGATATATTGTGGCAAGATATAAAGAAAGTAAAAGGAATAAAGGAATGATACGTAACCTAGAAAACATTTTAAAACATTTTAAATGAAAGTACCTTTCAGAACAGTACTATGAAGAGAAGGCTAAGGAATTCTATGAGTTAAGGTTAGGATTTATGACCATGAAAGAACTATGTAGTAAATTTCTGAGTTTGATCCGTTATGTACCATATATAATAGATGAAAAACAAAAATACAATGTTTTCTCAGATGTTTTCCTATCCTGTTTAATGAGTAGATTGAGTATGACAATCCGAAGACTCTAGAAGAAGCAATGAGAAAAGCAAATTTATGTTATGAATAGAATAAAAATAAAAGAGAAAGTGTACCAAATCGAAAAAGTAAAAGACGAGATAACTTTGATCCAAGAAAGAAGAGTAATAAATTTTACAAAAATACTAGGAATAATTACAAAGGGTATCAAGGCAGTAACTATAAAAATTTTAAACCACAGAACTTTGCAACAAAAGAGAGAGATCCTCCCACTACTTTTAATAAAAACACTACACAGAGGAAACCCTTAAAATGTTGGGAATGTGTCGAGCCACATTATTTTAAACATTGTCCTATAAGAAAGAAAAACTTTAATAATGTTCACACCATTCAAGAAGTTGTTATAGTGGGAGATATGGCGAGGAGTATGCCCAAAATCAGCATTGCGTTGGAGAATCAACAAGCATACCATCAAACTTCAATGGTCGATATCGACGGTATCATAAAAATTCAACCCCTTTCCATACTAATTGATCCAGGTGCAGAGTTATGTATCACCTAGGATTGTTAAATTATCCAAATTAGTACTAGAAAAAAAATTAAAAATCAAGGCTGGACAGTTATCCATGTGTACTAAATGTAAAGTCACTAGTTATGTAAAAGGTTGTTAAATATTAATGAATGATTTTAATACGCATGTTGATCTGAATATTTTACCATTAGGATCCTATGATATGTTGATAGGAATGGATTGGCTAGAAAAACACAGAGCAATGTTGAATTGTTATGATACAACCTTTACATGCATAGATGATCCTAGAAACACAATTAAAGTATAAGGAATTCCCAGAAAGGTTACGATTAGAGAGATTTCTGCCTTACAAATGAAAATATCTATACGTAAGGGATGTAAATTATGTGTTGTCTATGTAATGGATGATAAAGAAAATGATAACAAACTTAAAATATAAGATATACCTATCTTAAAGGATTTTAAAGACATCTTTCCGGAAGGAGTCCCTAGACTACCTCTGGAAAGAGATATAGACTTTACAATCGATATGATACCATGAGCGGTACCAGCATTGAAAGCTCCTTACTGAATGAATATAATAGAGATTACCGAACTCAAATCACAATTATAAGAATTAATTGATAAGTATATTCGACCTCGTGTTTCCCCTTGGGGAGCACCGTTCTTATTCGTAAAGAAGAAATAAAGAACTTTAAGATTGTGCATAGAGTATCGACAACTAAATAAGATGACTATTAAGAATCGATATCAGTTACCCTAGATAGAGGATTTGTTCGATTAGTTTCATGGGGAAACAATATTCTCTAAGATAGATCTAAGATTTGGATACCATCAGGTACGAATCAAAGATGAAGACATATTTAAAACTACTTTTAGGACCCATTATGGCCATTACGAATTTGTCGTAATGATTTTTCGGTTAACAAATGCACCTGCAACCTTTATGTGCTTAATGAATAGTATTATAAGTAACTATCAGGATAATTTTCTAGTCGTCTTCATCGACGACATATTGATTACTCGAAGAATAAACAAGAACATGAAGAAAATCTAAAGATAATTTTACAAGTATTAAGAGAACAACAAATGTTTGCTAATTTTGGCAAATTCGGCTTCTTTAAAGACATGATTCAATATCTAGGACACGTAGTGTCCAAGGTGGAATATCTTTCTACCCCGATAAGAATAAGGCTATCACTTAATGACCAGTTCCTAAAAATGTAACAAACATAAGATCATTCATGGGGATTACAAGTTATTATCGAAAGTTCATAGAAGGATTTTCTAAGATAGCCTACCCCATAACTTCACTACAGAAAAAAGGTAAAAAGTTTGGTTGGACTGAAAAGTGTATGGAAAGTTTTAATAAATTAAAACATATGTTAACTATCACCCCTATCTTAAAAATTGTTGATCCTTTTAGGTATTTCGTTGTATGCACTGACGCTTGTAAGGAAGGATTAGGTGGGGTGTTAATTCGAGAGAATTACATCGTGGCTTATGAATCTCAGAAACTAAAATAACATGAAAAGAACTACGCTACAAATGACTTAGAACTTGTTGCAATTATACATGCATTAAATATATGACGACACTACCTCATCGAAAGAAGATTTCTGCTAACGTGAGATAATATAAGTCTAAAATACTTATTTGACCAACAAAATCTAAATGCTAGACAATCTAGGTGGTTTTCATTCTTAAGTGAATATGACTTCGAAATAAAACATATAAAGGGAAAAGAAAACAAAGTTGCATATGCTTTAAGTCGTCACGCAAATTTATTATTTGTAAGCAACAGTTATGAATCAGATTTGGAAAATCAGATCTTAGATGCAAAAATTTCGGATAAAGAATACCAAATTTTAAAGGAAAAGACCGCTGAAAATGAAAAGAACCAAATAAAACAGATTTTAGTCTAAATGGAAGAGGATTTCTGCTACATAAAAATAGGTTGTACATACCAAATACAACAAAAATCAAATTAACTATTTTGAATGAGTTACACAAATGACCTTTCTAAGGAAATACTGGATACCAAAAGATTGTCACCATCATCAGAAAAGACTTCTTTTGGCCTAACATGAAGAAACAAGTAGCAGAGTACTTGTATCGTTGGATAGAATGCCAACAAGTAAAGGGAGAACACCAACATCCAGCAGGGTTATTGCAATCGCTACCCAGTCTAGAATGGAAGTGGGAAATAATCATTATGGATTTTATAACAGGTCTACCTAAAAATTTTAGACAACACAACTCAATCATGGTCGTAGTCGATAATTTAAGTAAATCAACTCATTTTATGCCAGTAAAATATACTTATAAGGTTTTTAACAATGCATATATTTTTATGAAAGAGATTTTCATGTTACATGGCGTACCAAAGGTAATAATCTCGGATGGAGATGTAAAATTTACAGGAAATTTCTAGAAAGCTTTGTTTAAAGGGATAGGCACACAATTGAACTTCAGTATTGCATATCACCTGCAAACAAATGGACAGACTGAAAGGGTAAACCAAGTACTGAAATACATGCTTAGAATGTATGTAATGGACAAACCAGGTAAGTGGGAAGACTACTTACACTTAGTGTAATTTGCTTATAATATTAATTTTCAAGTATCAACAGGTATGAATCCTTTTGAAATTATGTATTGATACAAATTCAATACTCCAATTTGTTGGAGCAGTCTAGTGGATAAGTTGATGTTAGGACCTAAATTGTTAAAGGACATGGAACTAACCGTGAAACGGGTACATCAAAATTTCAAAGCTCCCAAGACCGGAAGAAAAGTTATGCTGACATAAAAATAATTCCTAAAGAGTTTCAGGTAGGTGAGCATATGTATATAAAGGTAAGCCCAAGAAAAACTCTATGATATTGGGAAAGTATTCAAAATGGGTACGCAGGTATTGAGGGCCATTTGAAATTTTGGCTAAAGTAGGGCCGATTTCTTACCAATTAGCCCTACCACCTACTATTAAAGTACATAATTTTTTTCACGTTTCCATTTTGAATAAAAATATTCATGATGCTACTCATGTGATTGATTGGAATGCTATACAGGTGGAACCTGAAGGAGAATTATAGGTGGGATACAAGTGTATTCTCGACAGGAGAAAACTTTAACTCTAGGACCATTTCATCGGACAAGTCAAGGTGCAATGGAAGCACCTTAGTCTGAAAGAGTCCACTTGGGAATTGGAAAGCGATATGCGGAAGGCATATTCGATCCTATTCCAAGATGAAGAAATGAAAGAATAAGATAGAAAGTTAAAAACACTGAGGACGATGTTAAGGGGAGGTGTATGTAATACACCAAGATTTAAGAATTTGTTATTAAATTCTTTTAAAGAATATTTTATTTTATTATTTTAAATATTTTTGACAAAAAAGTAAAAAATAAAACAAATGTAATGGATTATTCTTTTATTAATAAAAGATATTGGAGGGGAAAGAAATTAAATAGTTGTTGAAGAGTGTTTTCTGACCCACAAGAGGAAAATATAAGTGGTTGTAGCTGCTGAGTGAGAACTCAAGGTGTAGGAATCATCTTCCCCAAAATCAAGTCATAACTCTTTATTGGTGCTAAAGAGAAGGAGGCTCATAAATGACCAAGTCCTGGGAAAAATACTATATAATAGTATGTACATTAGCAAGCATGAGGCTAGCATTGGATGGGGATTGAAGATGATCATGCAATATTTGGCACATTAAGTGGATTTTTCACTTGTACTGGTTTAGAAAAAAGGCTTGGGGTTCTGGAGCAAGTGAATTGGATGCTTTAGGAGTTGGTTGGGAGGAATGGATATTCCATTTATGTTTTCTTGATAGAGGTGCCAGGTTCCTTGTCTTATTCTTAACTGATTAAAACTAGTTCTAGTAGGATGTTTCTCTTAACTTGAATTGCAACTTATTCTTTTAGGAAGAAATGTTTTATGCATATGTATAGGACAAATATCTACCATGTATCTAAATAGAATGTAGATTTGTTACAGTTCGGTATTCATTTCTATTATAAACTAGATATTATTTTATGTATTGTATTCATTCCTGTAAAACACTATATTTAATTATTAATGTATCTCAGTTCGGGCATCCATACCCGATTCGAAGAATGCTAGTAATGTGTATTATTTTAACAATTAGTATTTGAGTGTAAACTACTATAAACCTAGTTATTATTTTATGCGATGATTCGAACCTAAACACTCGCTTCCTTTAATTAATTTCATGTCTATAAATTATTCCTGTTGGTTTGTTTAGATAAACCAATCTCATTGTTACTGGAAATACTCACCTTCTGCAAACAAAACCTATTTCCCTAGCCTGAAACACTCAAAACTAGAACAGAGGAGTCACAACAACTAAAATTACTTCCCCTGAGATCAAATTGATGCTTGGAATAAACTCTTTTACCTGCCACAAAATGTAATATGTTGTCCTGTGTAGTGTTTGATCTCCACATATTATACTGCAAAAAACACACAACAAAGCACACACAAGATTAAAGTACCAAATTCAATCTATGACCTTATGCTGATGACTAAGGAGTTCAACAATGAAAGAAGTGATTCATACACAATATCATTCATTGGAAAGGAAATTTTATTTGCATAAATGAAATAGAGAGAAAAATTACAACCAAATCCTTAGTTTCGAGAAGTCTCTTCTCAAGTAAACTTTGCCTCCAAAGCTTCAAACTTGTCTACCAAATGCTCACTCTCCTTGGCTAGATTTGGCCATATTTTTTATGTTGTAACATGTTCTTCCTCCCTTTACCCATGGGGGGTGAGCCAATACTTATAGCCATGGGAGGATTAATTATCTTGAGGACCTCATGGGTGAGGTGGAGGGAAGATCCTATAAGGATGGATCTCAAGCCCAGGTGGTCCAAAATTCTAGGGATGATGCTGCCACAAAGTCAATCTTCGAGAAGCCTCTTGAAGCTTCTTTTTTTACCTTTAGAACTCGAGCATCGCTCTTTTTCCACTGATACTGAGCGTTACCCAAGGAAAACCACTCATTGTATGAAGGTAAGTGGCAGTGGCACTGCTTATTGTTCAAGGCAAAAAGGCATTACGCATAGAGCTAATACACATTGACCACAAGGAAAATGCGGTGGTGGCCAAAGGCATGAAATCACTTATCCTGACCCATTTTAAACTTCACAACTTGAGTATTTGAGGCAAATAATGATATTTGATTCTCATTATATAATGATGAAAAGAAATATGTGTAAAATAATTCCCCCCCAAAGCATGAGGCTACAGGGATAGGATAAGTGAAGGATTTGTAGGAACAAGTTATCACTTCAAGGAAAGAGTTCATTGATTGGAGATCTTCAACAACCAAGCTTATTATGTAGTACATTGACGCTTTTATTTGTGTCCATATGACTCTCATCATGGCTACTGACCAATACAATGCAGATCCATGTGAAGTACAAAAAATCATGGCTACTAGAATACAATGTAGATCCATGCGAATAAGACTCAAACTTGGACATAGATACCGACATACAATGTGTATCTATGTAATACATACATGAATTTGAGCACATCCACGACCATACAAATGTGGATCCATGTTAGGAATCATACAAATATTCCATCGCAACCTGGGGAAAGAAATGAGTGCTTAACAAATACCCAGGGCCTTTGTCTTGTCTTCAACAAAGTAGGATTCTATCCATGTGATTACAATGTATTGATGTCGAACATGGTAGAAACCACTTGATTACTGTTCAATGATGAGAATCGTTAATAAGTGCGAGGGATATCACCATTGATGTCGATGATTCCCAAGGTACCCCAGTACATTCCTCCGAATGTGAATAGATGATTTGATGTTGAACACTCACCTGAATATTTTGATCAAAGGTCAATGATGTAAACCTATTGTCCAAAGTGAGAGAATCTGTCATTGATGTATAGACATCTCAAGGTATTGCTTTTTTTCTAAGACTAATTCCCTGATGATGAACTGAAGTCAACAGGAATAGTCTCGTCGAAGGAGGGCCATGATGAATCCCACATCAACGACACAAAACTCGGAACAAAGTTTTGGAATTTGAGTATGAAGTAACCATAGGACTGACTCAAAGGTAACTGACACAAAGGTAGTTTTTTTACTACATATCCAAATTCTCAATACAATTTTCCTTTGAACATAGGGTGGCATGACTGAATACTTGGGACCATTGACTTGATGAGGCGGATACCAAAACATAATGCGACGATGGAGAATGCATTCTTTGAAAGACTCAAATGAGTGACATGACTCATGAAAGTGGATCGACTTGAAAGCAAGTTGAATACCCAATTGACTGAATGAAATGCAGATAAGTGCCATGTTTAAAGGTGACTAAAAACTATCATTATTGCAAATGAAATATAGTTCCCTTCCCTTACTTTCCCCATTATGATTGATGAGTGCCTCTTTTTGTTTTTACGAGTTTAAAGAGGGTAACAAACACTCGTTGTATCTTATCATGCGATAAGTCCATTCTCACATGTTTTTCGAACTTGATAAAGGAGGGGTTCATTCCCACAATAGGGTCTCTCAGTGTTTAGTTTAATGAGTCAATTGAAATTAAACTCGGTATCATTCATGTTTAAAGAGTCTGAGTGAAACAGAAGAAGACTTCAAAGTGTCCTTTTTCGTATGATTTAGTCTACATGGACCAAAAAATTATAAAATAATACCCTAGAGAACTCTTCTATTCAATGAATAGAGTATACCTTTTTCGTAACTTAGTCAATACGAACCGAAAAAGGGGTAAACTATCATCAGAAATATGACTCTTCAGCTCCTTTTACGAGCATGAAGAAGACAAGTTCACTCAGCGATCTTTTCACATTTTAAGAGTCTGAAAAGAGATTAAATAGGACTCTACTAAGATTTATTTTCATGAAAAAGGGTTTAACGAGCCTGAAAAAGAAGTAAAATTTGACTCATAAATTTAGTGTTAGGTTTAACGAGCACGGCCAAAGTTTCGAAAACAACGCTCGAAAGCTTTTTTTGTTTTGTGCGAGAAAGAAAAAGTCAAAAATAAACTCATTCATATCCAAAAAAATCAATTCTCCATATCCTGCAATCTTCAAAATGACTATTAGATTCTCAAAATATTAAAAACTAGGCTTTATGAGACCATTTAGGGGTAAATTTTAATTAAATAATTAAAATAATGAAAACAAAACCCTAAAATAGTGAATAGTAAAAAAATACTTACCATTTGTATTTTTACCATTTGGAGAGCAAATTGAGCCATTTCGAGTGCATATTTCAGGTGAGGATTGCGGAGCCCATAGTCAACCATTTATGGAACCGTCATAGCTAGGTAATTCTTAAGACCAATCCCTTTCCTTTCATGGTTTCCATTTTTAATTTCATCCATGTTTTAGGGGTTTTTGGGCATTTTTCCAAGAGGAAAATTCATTTTCAGGGTACCTCTCTTTTCCCTTTCAGGAAGGGTGGCGCTCTAGTGACACAACATTTTTTCCTACAGAAAAAAATGCGGTGGCACCGCTCTATCATAATGAGAAAAAGGAGGTGCTACAAGTTTCCCTAGAATGCATTAAAAATAGACCAAAAGAATGAGTTGTATTTTCAATGATTGTATCTATGTTCTAATACTCTATTTTAATGTTGTGGCAGGGAATTTCAACAAAATTGGTGATTTGGAAGGAGAGGGAGCATGAGCTCGATGACATAGGAGGAGGAAGTGATGTTGGGACTATAGCTGCTCTTCGCAGATGTGGGCTATTGAAATTCTTCAATGTGCCCAGTATGAGATCACAGGTGACGTTTCTGCAGTACATTCTCAGGATGTGGAATCCTGAGCAACAGTACTTTGAGGTAGTGGCCCACATTCTGACTGTGGAAGTAGAAGACATCTACTTCCTTACAGGTTTGTCCAGACAGGGAGCGCCTATAGAAATGACTGGTCCATGAGGTGGGGACATTACCACACAGGGTCTCATAGATTGCTCATTAGAGGAATTTTGGGGTCTAAAATGGGCCTCCTAAGGAAAATAATAAAATAATAGTTAAAATAATAAAATAATATTGATTAATTTTGGAGGAAGAAAGAAAAAAACTACTTTTTGTGTTCGTATTTTTGACATATCTCCCTGTGTTTTTACTCAAATTTCGATCAGGAGAGCTTGTTGGATGTGGAATTTGATTCTGCATCCAACGAGTACCCACACTACGTACTTTTGACGGACCTTGCTACCCCAAAAACAAGAAATACCTGAAAAAAATGTGATAATGACATCATCATCACATTTTTCAGGTATTTCTTGTTTTTGGGGTAGCGGGGTCCATCAAAAGTATGTAGTGTGGGAACTCATTGGATGCGGAATCAAATTCCGCATCCAACGAGCTCTCCAGATCGAAATTTGAGTAAAAACACAATGAGATATGTCGAAAATACGAACAAAAAAAGTAGTTTTTTTAATGACAAATATGTCAATTCAACCATTATGGTTGACTTATTTTATTGAAATTCTATTGGTTCTTGAATTCCAACTCACAAAAACTTATTTTGGCACGTTTTCTTATAAGGCCCATTTTAGACCCCAAATTTCCTCTAATGACTGCTTTCCAAGCACACAAATGTGTAGAAAGAAGATACCCATCAAGGATGCAATGGATTTACCTCTTCGGACGGTATTGTTCATTAGGTAGTGAATCTTAGGGAGCTAAGGGGCTCACCAAGCATCCCGTGCTCACATGCTATATGACTTGGAGGAAATGGCACCTATAGACTTCAACTGGGCATAATCCTTAATAGTTACTTTAAAGGAGTAATTGACCAAGTGTCGACGAGGAGAGTTGAAACAATTTGGTTATGGCACAATCTAGTGTCATTCTTCTTTGAGAGAGTACCACACTTGAGGCCATAGGTGGACTTCACTGAGTTGAGGGCATGAGATCTACACATGTTGATATGGGTGGAGGTTATGGACCATCATGGAGGAGGAGGCTCCAAACTTCAAGTATGGGGATTCATTTTTTCGATGGCTAGATGACCAGCTCCTCATGATTGAGGATTATGCATATGTTGGTACTGATTTCAGGGGAGAACCAGACTTGGCCCCACCAGTAGATGATCAGTGGGGTGACATTGGTGATTAAAACACTAAGATATTCATGTTTTTATATTTTTATTGTTTTATTATTTTTATGTATGTTAATGAGACCTACTTCTTCTCATGCAGATGTGGGATTGGCACAACCTTGGGATTCATCTCCCATAGACAAGCGAGCGGGGCGGCACTTTGTGCACTATAGAGATGATGAGATGATCGAGATGGAGGAGAATCTCATCTGGCTTACACTAGATATCCTGGATATTATAGTGGATGACCTCCCTAGGAGGTATTAGAGGCATACCATGGGTGTGTGAGGCCTCTTTGGTCGCTTTCTACATAGAGTGGAAAGAGCCATCATGTTCTACCATGAGAACCACTAGGGTTCCACGTGATGTATTCACTAAAAGATACCTAGATTCAGTATTTTTATTGTTGTGTAATTCTAAAAGACAACATGCTTCAGTCAGGGTATCAAGACCATATTTTATCTAAAACACTATTTATATATATACACAGCCTTATATATTGGCGGTCTACTTGCTTTTAATAATGGAATGTTATTTACATGAGTTTTATGTCTTTTTACTACTTATTTACAATGTGCCATGTTATTTTACTTATCAATATTATGAATGAGCAATGTACCAATATAACATATAATTGGCAAGTGAATCTGCAACTGTGTTACAAGATCTTGGGATATGTTGATAAGTAATGGATTCAAATGACCTTTCCAACAAATGTACCCTTCAAAAAAGTTGAAGGAGCACTGAGTTCTGAATGGCATAAACATGATTTAAATGAGAAACCACCAGCTGAGAGTCCATAAAGACTACCAAATGATCGATGTCATGAGATGCAAATTTAGTTAGAAAACCTATCACTGGGTGATACTTGGCAATGTTATTGGTGGCCGAACATATACAAACCACCCCTGAACTAAATAGGTCATGATATTGGGAATATAATACCCTGGCTGTTGAAGCAAGATTCAGGGTGTGACGGCAAGCACCATCAACAAAACCATAAAAGGCCATTTGATCTACAGAATCAAAACATGGGATAAACAACATAGGACAAGAACTCAAAACCATATTTAAAATAACAAAACCACACTTAAAAGTCAAATATGCACATATATGAAAGGCACTTGATGCAAAAGATATCTCAAGAATAGTACCTTTTCAGGTAAAACCCATTCTGAGGTTTCCCGAAAGGTATCCCATCATAGTCAACAAGCTCATAGGCCCCTTTTTCTAAAACTTTACTTACGATATAGGGACCATACCACAATCATTCTAGCTTCCCCTTCTCAATTTTATCATGTTTATGATCATAGGTCAGAACCAGATCTCCTTCATTAAAAAAATGAGGTTGAACCGATTTATCATATTGATCCTTGATCCATTTTTTTTGTGACTTGTTAGCCAAGGCGGCATCTTGTCGAGTCTCGTCAAGGTTCGTTAGATAAAGAAAATTTTCTTCTTTGGTAGAAGTATTGGGTAGAATCTCAACAACAAGCTTGAGTGATGGAATTTCACTCTCAATAAGTAGGATAGCTTCCAGTTCGTAGACTAATTAAAAAAGAGTAAAACCAGTAATTGTTTTAACTGGAGTTATGTAACCCCAAAGTGAGGAAAATAGAGTTAAATTCTAGTTGGATTTATGATCTCCAACCATCCTACAAAGCATATTATTCAAGACCTTGTTAATGGCTTCAACCTAGCCATTACCTTGTGGATAGTAAGGGATTGAGTTTTCATGACAAAAACTCAACTTGGCACTCAACTCGACCATCATTTGATTATGGAAATAGGATCCATGATCAGTTACTATGGCCTACGGAATTCCAAACCTAGAGATGACATGATTAAATAAGAACAGAGCGACAGTATTACCATCCTCTACATACGTAGGCATTGCCTCTTCCCATTTTGTGAAATAATCCATAGCTACAATAATGTAACTATGCCCCCTGGGTGAGGTAGGATTACAATGCATAAATTCAATCCCCCATTTGGAAAAAGGGCCAACAACAATGACTGGGTGTAACATAGCAGAGTGGGTGAAATTTTTAAGATAAAATAGCTGACAGGGTGGGAATTTTTTTACTGCTTCATGACAACCTTTAAAGATTGAGGACCAAAAGTACCCAGTGTGAAGCATTTTATGAGTTGTAGCCATCCTAGAAATATGATTTCCACATGCTCCAGAGTGACACTCATTCATGACGTGTTCAGCCTCATCATGAGTAAGATATCCTCGGATAATAGAGTCGACACCAAGCCGGTATAGGGTATCATTGAGAATGAGATAGTACTTAGTGTGGAGATGAATGCGTTGGTGATCACCATAAGATAAATTGGGTTGAAATATTTGAATTTGGAGATATATGATCAAATATCCATCCCGCAGATCGTTCATGCTTATCAGGAACAAGAATTTGTCTGGAAATGAATCATTGGGTTCAATTTCCAGATGACTCTTACTGATATAGTAGATCACATGTTCTTGGCCATTGGAATATTCCTGCACTAAAACCATACCAATGGTAGTAGTGGAAGTGAAAATGTAAAGAAAAAAATCTTTTGAATAATTCAGTGGGTGCAACATAGTTGAGTGTGTTATAACATGTTTCAAATTATCAAAAGCTCTTTGAGCCTAATCATCCCAGAGAAAGGGAGTGTTCTTTTTCAAGAGACGCATATAGACATGTGTTTTCTCTACAAAATTGCATACAAAATGACAAAGAAAGTTTGTCTTCCCTTACAAACTTTGGAGTTCAGTAATGTCCATCAAAGGTGGTAAGGCCATGATAGCAGAAATTTTTAAGGGATCAATTCGAATCCCATCCTTGGAAACAACGAAACCAAGAAGGTGTCTAGTCTCAACACAAAAAAAACACACTTGTTTGGATTGAACCAAATATGGTAATGATGACATCGAAGAAAATGTATCTAAGATGCCCCAAATGATCTTCCCACAGCTGTGAATGAGCAGGTAGGTCATCCGAATATGTTTCCATTATGTTTTTTATATCATGAAAAGAATAAGACATGGCTCGTTGGAAAGTAGCTCAAGTGTTATTCAAGCCAAAAGGTAATTTGTGATAAGCAAAGGTTCCCCATGGAAAAATGAATGTCATTTTATGCTGGTCAACACGCAATATCTCAATCTGATTGTAGCTAGAAAAGCCATCCATAAAATAAAAGATGACACTTCCAGCATAGTTTTCAATGATCTAATTGATATGCGTGGTAGGAAAGTTGTCTTTTGGACAAGCTTTGTTCAAGTCCTAAAAATCAATACAAAACCTAATAGTGCCATGTTTCTTGGCGAAATGAACAATATTAGATACCCACTCGGTTAAAAGCACAGGGTAGATAAAACCAACTTTTAAAATCTTTTCAACCTCATCTTTAATGGTTTCATCTTTCCTTGGGTATACTTGGCAAATTTTTTGCCTAATGTTTTCAAGTAGGTCTTGATCTCATGTACGACAATATATGGATCAATCCCGGGCATTTCTTCATAATATAGGAAAAAACATCACATAACTACTTAAAAAGAGCTTGGTATTCCTCAATTTCCATTATTGAAAAGTTATGGCCTATGTGAACATGTTCGACAACACCTAGCTTTACCGATATGTCGATCGGAATCATTTTAGTGATGTTACATAAATTCCCTTCAGAACCAACACCTTGTAACAATACAGGCACTTATGTATACTCGACCATATCAAAATTGATCAAGGAGTCAAAATCTAAACCTACCAAATTAGCATTAGGAAGAAATGAAGATCGATGATGAGAACCTTCCCATAAGGATTCATCTAGACTCATAACCTCCATAATAGACTCGTCCGATGGAAAATTCTACAAGAGATAGTCTAAAGTTGGGAGAGGGGAATCTAGCCAATAGGGAAGATGGTAAGGATATGATGCTACCAAATTATGATCATGTATGTAAGCATCAGGAATATATTGAATGTCATCATACAGGGCTTCGTGTGGACTCAGAGAAGGTAATTCAACAATCTCTTTCCCTTTAGACATGCCTCTAGTCGTGGATGATATCATGTTTACCGTGGCAATTTCTGTATTAGTAGGGGTAGCATTGGATGGAAAAAATCACATGAGTGAAGAATATTTCAAAAGTACAACCCCTACAGACTGATAAAGAGGAGGTGATTGTCCTAACATTGGAACATTATTTGCCTTGGAAATAGTAATATTATGCGAACATTAATCAAGTTGATATGGTTACAACTTTCCCTTGATGCGGGAATTGGAGTGTGCAGAAAACTAATGACGCAACGGTCGTCATAGCATAGAACCAATTCCTTCCTAATAGCAAATTGTAATCTAAAGTATAATTGACCACTTCTACTCGAATAGAAATTGCTTTCCTCCCCAGCTCGATGGATAACGCCGGTAACAGACCATGAGGTTCAAAACCTCGTCCGTCAAAATATTTTAAGGTGGTTGGTGACTTATTCAACTCAGGAGAACCAATGGCTCTCCAACAAGACATCGATAAGACCGAGGTGGAATCTCCTTTGTCCAATACATTCCGATGGACTTTCCTACCCACCACTCTAGTCACAATTTGAAAAGAGAGTGATGGGATAGTCTCAATTTATAATTCTCCACATTAAAAGTGATCATGGTGTAATTCTCAGGATCGAAGGCTCCTAGGGCTGACAACAAATTCTTCCGCTATGTAGGAAAACTTTGGAGTACCTCCAACGTGGACATAGCACAAGGTGCTTGGGATAAATCTTTAACAACATTGTAAAATTGAGCAAATCAAGCACTAGGATTAAAAAAAAAATTACAAATTGTACTCCTAGGAGGATGCAAGATTGTGTCAAAACTAGGTTTCTCAATAATGAGAGGACCATTAGAAGGAGGTGGAGGAGAAGGGTTGATGGAAGGAGTCTTATCGAGAGAAGCACCCTCATTTTTCTTCTCAGGTGTTTTATCATACGTCTGACTTCTAGTATTCAACGAAACTATTTCAGCAGACATCATTCAAATGTCTTCAGTAGAGGATGAGGGATCATGAAAAGATGTATGGTCAATCAATTGTTGTTGGGACGGAAAGGGGTCAGTTAACACTGCTGGTGTGAGGTTAATTTTTAAAATTTTATTGATCTCATTATGACGAAGACACTCCTTTGTGAAGTGGTCATCTCCACACAACAAACAAGGATACTTATCCTTCTGTTTAGGTTGGTATCATTCTCTGGAGTCGTTGTTTTGGTATTCTCCTGTTGGTTTCTAGGTTTCTTATTTTTACCTTTTCCTTTCTTTTTATTGTTGGGTGTTTACGAAGACTGAATGGAATTCACCTCTGTGGGAACCATAGGAGTGGAAGAATTTGTATCTTAATCATTATGTGGTTTGGTAGGCTTGGTTGTGGATGAAGCCTTATATTGTACCAACAACACCATCTACAGGAGTATCTGCAGGTATCTTGGCAGGATCGGTGCTTGGACGAGGAGCATTAGGAATCAAATCATAAACATTTCTAGATGGAGAATAGACTAAGTCCAAATACTAATCCTAGCTAATAGCCTGCTCTTCTATGACAGCACCGCCCATAACCACATCCCAGGCAATAGGAGGAAACAAGGATTTGGTAAACCAATCAGCCAAAATTTGATCTGGAATGGGAGATTTGATTAACCTTCGGCATCTCCTCCACTCATGAATATGATTTGATATATGAGTAGAAGTATTTTTTTGAAGAGATTTCAAAAGGTCTATACCAGTTTCATACTGAATAGGTAACTAGAAATGAGTAATAAACATTGTTTCCAAGGAATTAAAATCCACAAACGAGTGTTGTGGAAGTTCGATATACCATTTTTCGGTCATGTCAGTCAATTTCCTTTGGAAGAGTCTCAATTGGATAAAATCATCCATTAGGGAGTTATATGAGCACCACAAATGGAAAGTCATCACATGGTTTTTGGGATCTTCTCCATGTTTGTCATCAAACTTTGGGATGTCTGATGGAAGTTTGATCGGAATAGTAGGCCAAAATAGATCATGTTGAATGGGATCATTTATTAATTTGGACAAGTTAGGAAGATCCAAGGTATCCAAAAGTGGAAGTTGTCAGTTGGGTTGAGGGTAATTGTAATTATGATAAGGTAAGGCTTACCCCAGTAGGACCAAAGTTCTGTTGAGGTTGGTCATAAAACCCAACAAATTGTTGATAGTTAGGAGCATTTTGACCAATAAATGGTGGTTGTTCCTGGTTAGGTCCATCTTGGGTTCGATAAGTAGGTTGAGCCCACTTATTGGAAACTCCTCTAGGATAGGGGACATATAAGGGATTATTGTATTGTCCCCCTCTAAGGTATTGATTACCAATGTTAGGTTGTTGAGGAGGAACCCAAGCTGATGTAGGAGGCTGTGAAGCAGGACCAAGACTAGCATGACCACTAGGTCCAATATCTAGAGGGGGGGATGTGAAATATTATGTAAGATAGGTACATAAGATCCTATATATGTTTGGGATGTAAGAGGAAAAACCTGACTCCTCCCATATGAGGAAAAACATATGAGAGGCATAGAAGTTCCTCCCATATGATAATTTGACAAAGGATTCTGAACTAATTTTGTCACTCTTGTAGGAGTGGTAAGTCTAGGCATTGTTGGTGTAGATGGAGCATTTACTTAAACATCACTACAAGGAATATTAAATGACCTAAGTAAAAGATCACTAGGTAAAAGGTAGGGAAAGGGTCTTCTAGAGTTGGGATTTAAATCCATAGATGACACATTTACATTAACCAAACTGATAGATATCTTGACCAAGGTAAGTTTCCAAATATGGGAGCTACCATTTCATCAGGTCCAAATATTAGGTCCAAATATGGGAGCTACCATTTCATCAGGATGAAATTGTTTGAGCCCAGCTCCAGAAGGAGTTGGGACAACAAAATATGAATTTCGAGAGGAGGGTTGCTCCACTAATGGTGGGACTGATAGGTTTGTTATGGGAGCATGGGAAGGAGGCTAATATTTGACTACTTCTTCCTCAACTGGAACTCCTTCCAATTCAGGAATAGAATCACTACTTGCCTCAGAAATATTCTCCATTTCTCTTTCCATGGGAGGTTGAGTCGAACGATTTAAAGGATTTTCTAGTGATAAACCTTGTAACTGACGGGACCTCCTCCACAAGAAATTAGTCAGTTTGTAAAATTCAAACTAATCTCAAAATTAAAATATATATATATATAATTAGGCTTAGGCAAAACAAATTCTACTCAAGCTAAAGAAACAATTAGAACTTGTGATAGGAGTGGTCAAAAAGTTAGGATCCTCATAGGATTGTCAAACCACTACAACTCATGATTGTCTAACAGTAAAACATGACAAGGAGGACTGGGACCGTACCCTTGCATGAATACCTAACTACCTAGATGACACGTGCATATCAATCTCTCCGAGTATTTTCTCGGTGTATTGCGGTGATAGGATGGTCAAAGGTCTATGCTTGGATGGTCTCAGGATCCCTAAAAGTGTCTCCATATATACATAAGGTACGTGGGAGATCCATTCTATAGTATTTTTGTCTAATGCATAGTCGTTCGAAAGAGGCCTTCTTATATACCATTGAGTACGTAAAGTACCTTTCTATATACCTCAAGGGTATGCGAAAGGTTGTTCTATATACCAACAATACATGGAAGAACCACATGATCCCTGGGATGCAGTTCATGCAAATAATGACAGTTCCTATGTTTAAAGACATCGAAACATGTCTCTAACCTATCACACCTTTCTACAAATTTTAACATAATACTAGTGCTTGATTTTATCTTTCATGCTTAAGTGAATGCATAAGGTGAGTACTGAAAAGTAAAACCATGCAAAATGCTTGTGCAAATATTTTTCTTTCACTTTTCGTAGAATGCCCTACTTAAGGAAGAGATAAGGGTTTGGTTCCTACTTATCCAAAATGAAAAAATCCCCACCAAACAAATATGGAACTATATTTTCAAACCTATTGAAAGCACATCATGACCTCAAAAGAAAAAAAATTGAAAAGAAAAATGACAAGATCGCTTTTTGAAAGAAAGACTATGATGACTACTCAAAATACCATATTTTTTCAAACTTCTTCAAAATGAAAATAAGATGCAAACAACACACTTTTATTTTTGTTTGAGAGGAATAATATCTAAGAAGCAGACATAATGTAAACAACTGAAAGTCTATAAGACCAATCAAATCCTTAACAATTCATACCTAAGCTTAACCTAGAAATTTTCTCTTGATTTTTCAAAATAAAAAATGAAAACAATCTTAAATTAAACTATGAAGAAACTAAAAGTAAGGCTCTACTTTATTTCAAGTTTACTAAGAAACGTTCAGAGATCTGAATACACACTTTATTTTCAAATTTATTCTTCAACCAAAGATAAAAAAGGCAAGAAGCTCATAAGCCAATCCAACTAGATATTGAAGGTCTAACCTAATCAAACCTAACACAATTTCCAGATTTCAATTTACAGATGAAACTATTAGATTCAATCCAAAACAATTTCAGAAAACCAAAATACAAATGTCAAATTTTAGATCACATTTGAATTAAATACCCTACCTGGAATCGTTGTTTGGTAGCAGAGTACAGAGCGTTATTGATCCAGAACCGCCTTTTTCCAACACGAACAGAGCGGTGGCACCGCTCTTTGTCCGTTGGATTAATGTGGTGGAATTGCTTATCTCCTCTGATAAAGGTGCGGTGATCACTCTTACAACACTGCCTAGGTGCGGTGGCACTTGTATATTTCAAAACAAGGAAAAATTTGAAAAAAGGAGATGTTAATGTTCAATAACTGGCATCAAATGAAATTTATCAGCAAGGAAATGAAGCATATAAGGTAGATCATGAAATATCTAAGAAGATCTAAGCAATTTCAAATCAAACCTAGTTGGTCAACTAGTAGATCTGATCAATTAAGAAAATTAAGTTCAAAGCAAGGAAAGAACCAATAATAACCAGAAGTTCTAATCTTCTCCCCAGCAAAGTCACTAGTTTTGTTACTAGAAATACTCACCTTTTGCAGACATAAGCTGTTTCCCTAGCCTAAAACACTCAAAGCTAGAACAAAGGAGTCGCGGCAGCTAAAATTGCTTCCTTTAAGATCAAATATATGCTTGGAATAAACTCGTTTACCTGTCACAAACTGTAATATGTTGTCCTTTGGAGTGTTCGATCTCCACAAATTATCCTGCAAAAAACACACAACAAAGCACACACAAGATTAAAGTACCAAATTCAATCTACGATATTATGCTGATGACTAAGGAGTTCATATATGAAAGAAGTGATTCATTCACAATATCATTCATGGGAAAGAAAATTTTATTTGCATAAATGAAATAGACAGAGAAATTACAACCAAATCCTTAGTGTCGAGAATTCTCTTCTCAAGTAAATCTTGCCTCCAAAGCTTCAAACTTGTCTACCAAATGCTCACTCTCCTTGGCTAGATTTGGCCAGAGTTTGATGTTGTAACATGTTCTTCCTCCCTTTACACATGGAGGGTGATCCAATACTTATATAAATGGGAGGATAGAGTAGGTTGAGTATCTCATGGGTGAGGTGGAGGGAAGATCCTATAAGGATGGATCTCAATCCCAGGTGGTCCAGAAGTCTAGGGATGAGGCTTCCACGAACTCAATATTCGAGAAGCCTCTCGAAGCTTCCTTTTTTACCTTTAGAACTTGACCAATGCTCTTTTTCCACTGAGACGAAGCGTTACCCAAGGATAACCTCTCATTGTATGAAGTTAGGTGGTGGTGGAACCATTTATTGTTCAAGGAAAAAAGGTGTTACACATAGAGGTAATGCACATTGACCGCAAGGAAAGTGTGGTGGTGGCCAAAGGCATCAAATCACTGATCCTGACCCATTTTCAACTTCACAACTTGAGTATTTGAGGAAAATAATGATATTTGATTCTCATTATATGATGATGATGAGAAATATATGTAATAGAATGCCCCCCAAATCATGAGGCTAGAGGGATAGGATAGGTGAAGGATTTGTAGGAACAAGTTATAACTTTGAGGAAAGAGTTCATTGATCGGAGATCTTCAAAAACCAAGATTATTCTGCAGTACATAAAAACTTTGATTCACGTTCATATGAATCTCATCATGGCTAATGACTAATACAATGGATATCCATGTGAAGTACAAACAATCATGGCTACTAAAATATAGTGTAGATCCATGTGAACAAAACTCAAACTTGGACATATCTACCAGTCATACAATGTAGATCTATGTCATACATATGAAAATTTGAGCATAGCCATGACCATACAAATGTGGATCCATGCTAGGACTCATACAAATATTCCATCGCAACCCGGGGAAAGCAATGAGTGCTTAACAAATACCCAGGGTATTCGTAATGTCTTCAAGAAAGTAGGATTCTATCCATGTTATTACAATGTCTTGATGTCGAAGATGGTAGAAACCACTTGATTGCTGGTCAATGATGAGAAGCTCTAACAAGTGTGAGGGATATCACCATTGATGTCGATTATTCCCAAGGCACCCCAGTATATTTCTCCGAATGTGAATAGATGATTTGATGTTGAACACTTGGTTGAATATTTCGATCAAAGGTCAATTACGTAAGCCTATTGTCAAAAGCGAGAGAATATATCATTGATGTATATAGATCTCAAGGTACTCCTTTTCTTCTAAGACTAATTCGCAAATGATGAACTGAAGTCGACAAGAATAGTCTCATCGAAGGAGGGCCAGGATGAATCCCACATAAACGACACAAAAATTGGAACAAAGTTCTATAATTTGAGTATGAAGTAACCATAGGACTGACTCAAAGGTAACTAACAAAAAGGTATTTTTCTTACTACAGATGCAAATTCTCAATACAATTTTCCTTTGAGCATAGGGCAGAACGACCCAGGACTTGACAGTATTGACTTGACAAGATGGATACCAAGACATAATGCGACGATAGACGATGCATTCTTTGAAAGAATCAAAGAAGTGACATGACTCATGAAAGTAGATCGACTTGAAAGCAAGCTAAATACCCAATTGAATGACTGAAATGTAGATAAGTTCCATGTTCAAAGGTGACTAAAATTTCCATTATTGCAAATGAAATATAGTTCAGTTCCCTTACTTTCCCCATCATGATTGATGAGTGCCTCTTTTCATTTTTATGAGTTCAAAGAGGGTAACAAACACTTGTTGTAGCTTATCATGCAATAAGTCCATTCTCACATGTTTTCTGAACCTGAGAAAGGAGGGGTTCATTCCCACAAGACGGTCTCTCAGTGTTTATTTTAATGAGTCCATTGAAAGTAAACTTGGTATCATTCATGTTTAGAGAGTCTGAATGAAACGAAAGAAGACTCCAAAGTGTCATTTTTCGTATGGCTTAGTCTATGAGGCCCAGAAAAGTATAAAATAATACCGTAGATAACTCTTCTAGTCAATGACTAGATTATACATTTTTCATAAGTTAGTCAATCTGAACCGAAAAAGGGGTAAACTATAGTCGGAAGGACGACTCTTTAGGTCCTTTTACAAGCATGAAGAAGACAAGTTCACTCGGCAATATTTTCACATTTTAAGAGTTTGAAAATATCTTAAAGACGACTCTACTAAGGTTTATTTTCATTAAAAATGGTTTAACGAGCTTGATAAAGAAGTAAAATCTAACTCGAAAATTCAGTGCTAGGTTTAATGAGCACAACCAAATTTCCGAAATTAGCGCCTGAAAGCTTTTTTCATTTTGTGCGAGAACGAAAAATTCAAAAATAAACTCATTCATATCCAAAGCAATTAATTCTCCATATCTTGCAATCTTCAAAATGACTATTAGATTCTCAAAATATTAAAAACTAGGCTTTATGTGACCATTTAAGGATACAATTTTAATAAAATAATTAAAATAAGACCCTAAAATAGTGAATGAAACATCAGTGAAAAGTAAAAAATCCTTACCATTTGTATTTTTACCATTTGGAGAGCGAATTGTGCCATTTTGAGTGCAGATTTCAGGTGCGGATTACGGAGCCCACAGTCAACCATTTCTGGAACCGTCGGAGCCAGGTAATTCTTAAGACCAATCCTTTTCCTTTCATGGTTTCCATTTTTAATTTCATGCATTTTTTAACATTTTTGGGGAATTTTTCCAAGACAAAAATGCGTTTTCAGGTACCTCTCTTTTCCCTTTCGACAAGGGCGGTGCTCAAGTGACACCACATTTTTTCCTACAAAATTTGTAGCACCGCTCTGTCATAACATGGAAAAGGTGGTGACGCAAGTTTCCCTAGAACTCTTTAGAAATAGACCAAAAGAATGAATTTTAAGTATTTTCAATTATGATTGTATCTATGTTATAATACTCTATTTTAATGTTTTGGCAGGGAATTTTAGCAAAAATGGTGATTTGGAAGGAGAGAGAGCATGAGCTCGATGACATAAGAGGAGGAAATGATGTTGGGACTGTAGCTGCTCTTCATAGATGTGGGATATTGAAATTCTTCAATGTGCCTAGTATGAGATCACAGGTGAGGTTTTTGGAGTACATTCTCAAGATGTGGAATCCTTAGCAGCAGTACTTCAAGATAGGGGCCCTCATTCTAGCTATGGAAGTAGAGGACATCTACTTCCTTACAGGTTTGTCAAGGCAAGGAGAATATATCTCATTGAATAGTCCATGATGCGGGGACATTACCACACAGGGTATCATAGATCACTAATACTTTCCAAGCACAGATATGTGTGGAAAGAAGATACCCATCAAGGATGTGATAGATTTACCTCTTCAGATGGTATTGTGCACTATGCAACTCATCTCGAGGAGCCAAGGGGCTCACCAAGCATATCGTGCTCACATGCTATATGGATTGGATACAACGGCACCTACAGTCTTCAACTGAGTAGAATCCCTACTAGTTACTTTCAAGGATCAACTGACCAAGTGTCAGAGAGGAGAATTGAAGCAATTTGGATATGGCACAATCCTAGTATCATTCTTCTTTGAGAGAGTACCTATCATCCCCAATCTAATGGTGAAATTTTAGGGTATATATATTATGCAATATATAACAGTCATCAAAATACATATATATGTAATTAAGGAATTATACCATATCTAACCGTTCAAACAAAGAATCATAAATATCCTATTATTTATCAAACTAACAGTCAATGACCAGAATCAAGGAAACCCTTAATTATATTTTGGTTCACATACAACCATAGGCTAAGATTAAGGTAAGTAAATACTATAGTTTCTAAATCAAACGCTCGACTATTCGCAGCAGCAAATCCTTCAAAATATAAGTATGGAAGTAATACCATCGAAGGATAGCAACCATTGCTTAAGCAAAGGAATTATACAAGTATATACTATTAATCAAAACCAAATCTACATGTGCATACTCTAAAACAACAAGAAAATCCCATCAAATCCTTTACGTGGCACTAAGTCCATCTCATATGGTAGTTGAGTATCATTTAAGTATATTCTCTAGATCTAAAAGGAATTTAACCATAAAAATGGATCCAAATACATACTATAACCACGATATCAACTTATGACAGTTAATTCAAGAACACTTCACAAAAATTGCAAAGACTCTATGGGTCGTATTAAAAGTTAAACATTAAACAATGTCAAATGTCATAACACGATTTCGCAACCATGTGGATGTAAGACCACTTCGATGGAATCCACATCCAGTTTAAACAAAAACTCCGTTAATTATTAAGTAACAGGTGGTGGTAATTCTATCCACAATGGCTCCCAATAAACCATTTTAAAACTTAAAACAAGCTACAACACAAATAAAAACAAATTATAGAACAGAGAAGCTGTAAATCCCTCTGTCAGTTAGGTTATAAACCTTAAAGGGAAATCAAAACACAGTAACTTATCTTGCATAAATATGGAGCCTGAAATTCCATCACGGCCCCATTCCACTCTCAAGAATCCACCTGCATAACACAGTGAAATAGTTAGTAACTAATGGAAAAAGTTAAATAGAATTTGATAAAGAGTAAGAATTTTAACATTTCTTACCTTGGCGTTCTAAGACGTAGGCCTGGGAGGAGGTGACCCTGTCGCCATCCTCACCAATGCTCTCGTTTTTGCAAACAATCGACCATAGTCAAAACCTTAAGAATGTAAAGAATTTTTTTAAACAGAGTAAAAACCTATGCATACTTTCTTACTTGGTGGAGTTGCAAAGAGGTCCAGGGGTCGGCTTCTTCGGGATGCCCTTATCCCTCCTTTGCTTGTACCAAAAAAAAATCCCTATCAATATTTACAACAAAATTCCATAAACTACTTAATAAATACTTTGTAGAGTTTAAACAGTTGATTCTTACATGGTGAAGGGAAGTTTCAAAGCTAAATACAATGGTTGGGTTCATTTGAAGCGAAGTAGCAAGCTATGAGCGACCATTAGAGCCATGAAAAGCATCGATTCACCTTGGAAATCAACTAGAAGGAATGCTATTAACCATCAATCAATTTTTACACCCAAAACTCTATAAAATCGACATTGACAGAGCAGATATTTGGCTCTCGTAAATTTACAGACCAAATGCCGAAACATTGAAGGATTCGAACAACAACTGGATACATTAAACCATATTGAAACCCTGACCATCATGTTACAAAGGTGGACGGTTGAGATGCATTCTCAAGCCAACAATAAAATCTTGGATGCACTGTCAATTCGCAGTCAGGGAAGCACATTAAAACCATAAGTCAACCCACGTGCCAAACCTTTTAACTATCATAACTCACAGCAAAAAAATCAATCATCGTGTTCAATCATTACTTGTATGCCAAGATTCGAACTATGGTGGAAACCTCATATCATATAAAAATATAAAATCTTTACATTTGAATTATCACATTTATATTAAGTTCCAGCTATCATATATATTCCATAGTCTAATTTTTAAACCATACAATCAAAACATTCAAACCTTCCATATGTTAACCCTTGTGCTTTAAGGTCCTTCCCCATGTTTCACCTTATAACATTTGCACTTGGGAACCAAGGTTAGTCCTTGGATCCTTTTAAAGCCTTATTACGTAGAAATTATGGGATCAAGACTATACCATAGTCTCCCAAGCCTTGTTCATACCACCTTTAGGGCCAAGCAAGCCTCCTTGTGAATCGATATAAAAATGTAAGAAGGGACAAAACATCACCTTCGGGTATGTTTGGCAACATTCCATCAAAACTCTGTAAACACCCATAGTTGGTGAAACCTGTCATAAAACAGTTTAATAAGTATGTAAGTGACTATACATAACATCAACAGATAAACTCATGCCATAGTAACTAATCCTTTCTAGGAACTTAAAGATGTGCTTTTGGTTATATGTTATATCAATTCTTTTATTTATTTATGGAATTTAGAGGTGTGTGACACTAGTGTTTGCAAGGATATACCTAGGGTTATGTCTAGAGTTCAAAACTTCTGAAACCTATAGTTCCAAAAGTTTATTGTAATCATTATCAATTTCCTGAGCTATCATGAACATAAACCCCAATTTCAAGTAGCTTTAAGGTATCAACATCAACCATCTTAGAAATAAGGTTTGGAGATTCTGGAACATGAATTTTGGTGAATATAGAAACAACATCATAAATAACAATGATGTCATCCTCATCAAGATTGAGGTTGTTAATTTTATGGATAAAGTCCAAACAATCCTTGACAAATGAGGTTATTTGACCTGTAAAAAGTTGCAATTTATTAGCTAAAATTCACACTAAGGCATCGATAGGGATCCAAGCGGGAGAACTATGAGTTTAAGTGTGTTGTCCTTATTGCGGGTTTTAGGATGCATGTGTATTATGGGGGTTGAAAGTTACCCCCATAAAGGGGTTTATTATAGAAAAAAATGTTAAAAAAATGATTGGCTTATTATAGCTAGAGTTCAAAACAATCATTTTTAAGTGTTTGAATGGTTAAACCTAGAGTTCAAAACTTCCGAAACCGTGTAAATATATTATTGACTTATTATACCTGTGTAAATGATTGACTTATTATAACTAGAGTTTACATGGTTATACCTAGGGTTATACCTAGAGTTCAAAACTTCTAGAACCTGCAGTTTGGGAAGTTTATTGTAATCGTTATCAATTTTCAGAACTATCACGAACATAAACCCATATTTCAAGTAAATTTAAGATATCAACATAAACCATCTTAGAAATAAGGTCTAGATATTCTAGAACATGAATTTTGGTGAATCTAGAAACAACACCATAACTAAAAATGATGTCATCCTCATCAAGATTGAGTTTGTAAATTTTATGGATAAAGTCCAAACAATCATTGAAAAATGACGTTATTTGACCTATAAAAACTTGCAATTTGTCAGCTAAAATTCACACTAAGGCATGGATAGGGATCCAAGTGGAATAACTATGAGTCTAAGTGGGTTGTCATTGTAGTAGGTTTTAGTATGCATGTGTATTATGGGGGTTGAATTTTACCCCCATAAAAGGATTTAAGACTTCAAACTCTAACCCCTAGTCCAACACTTAGTTGGTCCATAGGTTTACAATCCTAGAATCTCCTCCTGAATTCCCATAAATGAGGCGCTTAAACTTATACCTATAAATAAATACACAACCCACACTTGGAATATATCCCTTATAAAGGTTTTAGGCTAAATAATTTGAAATCGGACTATAGTATACGCTTGCATTGCTATGGAGCAATTTTATGTGAATATAAGCCTAACCACTATCCATACAATGTAAAAAGAACACAAATAATACCCATGTTATTGATATTGTATGTTTTATTGTGTTTTAAAGGATACACTTCTACTAAATAAATGTCCACCCACTCTAGATTTATACCAAGTGTAATCGGTATGAATCTCACTAAAGTGCATGGCTCTTGGCATTCTGTGGAGTCCATCGGATCATACTGTCATTAAAAAAATCCAACCCTAAAATGTCAGTACCAGAAGGCTTCGAGTTAGTAGGGTCTTCCAGCATTTTCCCATAGTCTTGTCGTGAGGCTCAGCCTCTATATGGAGATAGTTCTTACCTGCGATAAGTTTGGAAATGAGCAAATGTTTTTCCAGTCCTTTTATGTTAACATCATTGTCCTTCTTCTCGATTCAGGTAACCCACTACCAAGCTATTTATTACCCTTCTGATATGTGTGTGTGTGTGTGTGTGTGTGTGTGTGTGTGTGTCTGTGTGTGTGTGTATACATTTATTCAATATAACACAACAATCTCTTGATTTCAGGTTCTCCAAGTTCTAGCTCTTCCATCTTACAACGTCTACTCAGATCACTTGGTAAGCAATATGCCAACCTGATTCTGTCTACATTCACTAATGGTTTAAATTAAAGGGATTTGTTAATCGTTTACCCTACAATTTCAAGAAGTTGGAAGGGTTTCATGCAACAAAATGTCTTTTGTAACACACGCAGTCTTTATCGTTTTTACTCTTCCCAGTAGGAAATTCTACACCAATCATCTAATAGTTTTTAAATGGACTTGAAGTTTCTTGAAAGGATAAAAGTTGTGATGACTTATCTTCCGACGGGGGATGGTTTTTGGGTTTTTATTTAATCATAACGATATGTCCATTTTACTGATAGAATTGTTTATTAAATCCAAGTAGGTTTTAAGAGTGTTAATTAACCTTTCAAGAAGTAGTACCCTTTTATTTTTAGTTTATAGCGAAAGCTCTAGCTCATTTTTTAATTTGTTATATCAACACTGTTTAAAATGGGCTTGATTGATTTATTTAAGCTTAAAGTGGTTGATGGCTTTCTTTGTAAGGAAAATTCCTAGAATAAATTAATGTTATTGTTAAATGATATTTAATACCTTACTTTTGTTCATTTTAACAATAGTTAATCCTCTTGTTAACTGCGGTCAATTACTGTAACTGTAAAATATGGTGTTTATCTAGGAACTTGGTCCATAATTTCTTAGAATTGACTCATTTACCAAGTTGGTAAAGATTCACACCATCCAAGTTATGTTGTAAAAGTTTCCCGGCAAAAGGTTTCTTTTTCGCTCATGCAAAAGTGAGGGTTTACACTTGTTCTTCTAGACGCTTGCCGTACTTATCCCCGGTGTTCAGTCGGTCCTTCTTTATAAATCATAAACCCTAAAGTTTTATCAAGATGGTTACTATGAAAACTGCAAATGAGTACTTATAAAAATTATTTCCCTGTGGGGATCCCTAGGCTCAGGTAAGGGATTTGTTTAAGTACAGTCGTTAGAACAACATGTGTTTGTTGGGTTAATGAAAATAGGGCTTCTCCCACAAACAAAAACCCTGTCCTCTTTCCAAACCCTTCTGGTTCATAAGTTTGGTTCCCTAGGGATTAAATGTTATGCATCTGCATTGAGTTTGTCCCTTTTGAAAATAACCCTAAATTTTTATCGACATAGTTACTATGAAAACTGGGAATGAGTAGTTATAAAAAGTATTTCCCTATGTGTATTTGTAGGATCATGTAAGGGATTTTTTTAAGTACAGTAGTTAGAACAACATGCCATAGCTGGGGTAATGAAAATAGGGCTTCTTCATCAAACAACAACCCTGCCCTATTTCCAAATCATTTTGGTTCGTAATTTTGGTTACCTAGAGATTTAATGTTATGCATCTGCATTGAGTTTGTTCCCTTTGAAAATAAATAAAATATATGGAAGGGAATTTTGAAGTAGCTTTGAGGTATTTTAATCAACCATCTTAGAAATAAGGTCTAGAAATTCTTGAACATAAATTTTGGTGAATCTAGAAACAACATCATAACTAATGATGATCTCATCCTCATCAAGATCGAGGTTGTGAATTTTATAGATAAAGTCCAAATAATCCTTAATAAATGAGCTTATTTTACATATAAAAATTTGCAATTTATTAGCTAAAATTCACACTAAGGCATCGATAGGGATCCAAGTTCGCTAACTATGGATCTAACTAGGTTGTCCTTGTTACAGGTTTTAGGATGCATATGTATTATGGGCCTTGAAGGTTACCTGGAATAAGAAAGTTTATTATAAAATTCTCTAAAGTCATTCTAATCATAAATTTAAATGACGGGAGGGGTAATATTGATCCCAACACACTTAGGATATGTTTAGGACCTTAGGAGCGTGTATTACACCGCGTGGTTGGTGTGAACCTTGACCTGCATTTTAAACATTGTTATAAAATAAGGTTTCCAGACATGGTTTAGCTTCCAAAAACTTGTAATTAAGGTCCTAATAGTAAATTCACAGTAATGCATCGATAAGGATCCAAGTTCTCTAACCATGGGTCTAACTGGGTTGTCCTTGTTGCAGTTTTTTAGGATGCATATGTATTATGGGGGTTGAAGGTTACATGGAATAAGAAAGTTTATTATAAACTTCTCTAATGACATTCTAATGAAATTTAAATGAATATGTTGTAATAAAGTAACAATACATTTGTGGAACAAAAAAAACTCACAGAAGAATTGGATTCAAATAGTAGTATAAGTTTGGGGTCTATGTAATTAGTTTTAATTATAGTATTTAATTATTACAAAAAATTTATTTGGAATGCAATAGTATAATATAATTTTTTAATTCAATTTGGCTTAAATGATAATATTACTAAATTAATGTGGAGAAGTGCACGCGCTGGATGTAGATCAGTCATTCAAGACTTCTAGTACTGACATCTCTACTGCTAGACTTATCGATAAGAATTCCTAGCCATCACAAGAAGAGGATGTTAGTTTCTTTATTGGAATCGTTATCAATTTTCCGAACTATCACGAACATAAACCCCAACTTCAAGGATGTTTCTCAAAAAAGATATAATAGGCTTACTAACTTGGTTGTTGATTTTAAGAACATGTTTTACATTATATTGGATAAGAAAGACCCCATATATGTGTCTTAAGTTTGTTACCTTTGAAAATAAATAAAGTATATGGAATGGATTTTCAAGTAGCTGCTTTAAGGTATCAACATCAACCATCTTAAAAATAAGGTCTAGAGATTCAACAACATGAATTTTGTTGAATCTAGAAACAACACCATAACTAACCATGATGTCATCATCATCGAGATTGAGGTTCTGAAATATATATATATATATACTCTGAAATGAATAATAAATAATAATGAGTTCTTAATATGAATATGAAACTTTCTTAAGCATAGTAAACATTCAACATTCCATATAATATATAATAAATAATAAAATTTTATTTTAGAAACAAAAAAATGATTGACTTATTATACCTAGAGCTCAAAACAATCATTTTTAAGCGTTTGCATGGTTCATGCATTTTGAATTGTTGTGATAGTAAACTAATCACAAAAGATTTATGTTTCTTGCCAAAGAAAGGGAAACCAAATGAATTTTGGCGAATCTAGAAACAACATCAGAACTAACCATGATGTCATCCTCATCAATATTGAGATTGTGAATTTTATTAATAAATTCCAAAGAATCCTTAACAAATGAGTTTATTTGACATGTAAAAAGTTGCAATTTATTAGCTAATATTCACACTAAGGCATCAATATCCAAGTCGGCTAACTATGGGTCTAAGTGGATTGTCCTTATTGCAGGTTTTAGGATGCATGTGCGTTATTAGGTTTTTAGGTAGATAAGTATACATGATACTTATGAAAGTATCAGGTATACTTTCATAATACTTATGATAGTATCATGTATACTTTCATAATACTTATGAAAGTATAATTTATGTTTCTTGCCAAAGAAAGGTAAAACTAATGAGTTTTGGTGAATCTAGAAACAACATCATAACTAACCATGATGTCATCCTCATAAAGATTGAGATTGTCAATTTTATGAATAAAGTCCAAAGAATCCTTAACAAATGAGGTTATTTGAACTGTAAAAGGTTGCAATTTATTAGCTAAAATTCACACTAAGGTATCGGGATCCAAGTCGGCTAACTATGGGTCTAAGTGGATTGTCCTCATTGCAGGTTTTAGGATGCATGTGTATTATGGGGGTTGAAGGTTACATGGTTACAAAATGCTCCAAAAAAATATAATAGCATTAGTAACTTGGTTGTTGATTTTGTTAATAATGTTCATTGAGAGATATTTATAAAATGAAGATGAAAGAATATCAAATTATTTATGTTCACATTTATCTGTGGTCATACTAACCAATGCAACGCATTAGTTATATGTGCTTTAAGTATGGCAACATTTGGGTTATCATTAAGTCAATGAAGCAATTGGGAAATTATTCTATAAAAAGGTTATTTCAATTTCCCAATTTTATGTTCAAGAAGTTTCCCATACTATTACGAGAACATCATTAGTTAAAGAAGTCTTTAGTTGCAAAAGTATTATTAAATATATATTAAAATTATTAAAAAAAATTGTTTAAAACATTGGAAAAACCCAATAATTATTTTGCATATACATTGAGAAATATTTCCATAAGAATTTATGTTAAATAGGTCCACATTAATTTATGTTAAATGGTCTTAAGTATCAAAGTATTTATGTTAAAGGGTCTTAAATAAAAACTATTAAATATTATAATTGAAAAAATTAGGAAAACCAATGAACATTTGACATACATCGAGAAATATTTCAATATGAATACATACATACA
>LPNX010348674.1:47766-63862 GCA_001517045.1 Pseudotsuga menziesii
AAAGTTTGAAACTTAGAAGGGTTTACTTTCAAAAGTATTATGTATGGCTAGAACTACCAATTTGGATAATTGGTAATTCAATAGGAAAAGGGATTAGACGTATTTGGTTTCTTTTCACACTTGATTACCTTCAGAATGTATTGCACTTTTTTTTGGGTCTAAGGCGTTCGTATTTACTTGAAGATGAGTTACAAGACATGAAAGTTCGACACATAGAAGGGTATACATGATACATTGATAAGTATTATGTATGGGTTAACTACCAATTTGGCTAATTGGCAATTCAATAGGAAAAGGAATTTTACTAAACCCTTTGAGAGGAAGGTATTTGTGGATTCAAATGACTAACAATATTCTTGTTGACCAACATCTTAGAAATGTGCTGAATAATTCCATGAATGTAAGGAAGAAAATTTAGGGTTTGCTAAGGGGAAGTGGGTTGGGGTGTTCTGGATATTGAATGGAGGGTTAACAAAAACACTTAGTTAATTTGGGAAATAGAATATCCATTGGTTTGGATGTCATTAATGAGGTAGAACGGTTATTTAATTTGGAGAAAGGGAGAGGAAATTTGAATGGATTGCATTACATGAATATTGGAAAATTAAATTTTGTTTCTTTAACCTTTCTTTTAATATTTAAAGGCAAGGTCATGTATCTATTTTTTTGTTTAATACTTTTTAATTTAATACATTTTAATATGATGTATCTATTTTTTCTTCTTTAAGTTTTTATATACTTGATTTAAAACCAATTTGAGCTTCTGTGTACAATGATAGATATTTCTCCAAGCTTATGTGTACCATGATAAAGTTCAAATACAATCAATGTTAAGTGTTTCCATGGTTCATGCATTTTGAAGTGTTTTTTAATTGCTGTAATAGTCAACTAATCACAAAAAATTTATGGCTCTTGCCAAAGAAGGGAAAAACTAATGTAATACGCTAAAAAAAACATACTGATTCGATTTCACATAAATAAAAATATCCTTAGATTAAATGTAAGATACATGATACTTTCATAAGTATTATGTATGGGTAGAACTACCAATTTGGCTAATTGGTAATTAAGAAACAATAACTATAATCTTTAACAAAATGAGAAAAAAAAATTGGTTTGTTTGTAGCATAACTATTTACCTTGCTTAACATAGTTATTAGAGAAAAAAATCATATCTCTTCAAGGAATTCTAAAATCTAGCAAGGTTTTGGATGGTTTTGCTTACTTAGCCTAACTAAGTCATTCTCCTTCCCACTCGACGGGTGGCACTCAAACAATGAAGATGAGTTACAAGACATAAAATTTTCATACTTAGAAGGGGTATACATGATAATTTGGTAAGTATTATGTATAGGTAGAACTACCATTTCACTAATTGGTAATTAAGAAACAATAACTATAGTATTTAACAAAATGAGATTTTTTTTTTGTTTCGGTTTATTTGTAGCATAACTATTTACCTTGCTTAATATAGTTATTAGAGAAAAAAAGATTATCTCTTCCATGAATTCTAAAATCTAGAAACATTTTGGATGGTTTTTCTTACTTAGCCTAGCTAAGTCATTCTCCTTCTCACTCAACAGGTGGCACTCAAACAATTTTTCTATTTCGTGTTCTTCATTTTTAGCTTAAAGTAAAAATGGAGGTAAGGTAAAAAGTGTACTTGTAACATTTGTTCATTATTATATATATTTTATATATATTATCTCATAAATCCTCGTAATGAACTGGTTAGGACCTTGATTACAAGTTTTTGGAAACTAAACCATGTCTGAAAATGTTATTTTATAACAATGTTTACAATGCAAGTCAAGTTTCACACCAAACATGTAGGGTAATACACACTCCTAAGGTCCTAAACATATCCTAACTGTGTTGAGATCAATATTACCCCTCCCCTCATCAACTTGATAGTGTTTGATGTGATGTTTAAGGGAAGGGATGTAATACACCACCATTTTCCATACACCAACTCCACCTATCAATACAACACAAATGTGCAGTTGTTACAGGCATGCTAAGGTATTTGAACCATTCATATTTCAATAGGGGTTATTAAAAGAACACAATGCCTTTCTTTTAAATGAAAAAACATATTCAAGTTAATCGATAATGCCATGGTCCTTTCTATTAAATGCTATGAATGCATTTCAATTAAAACCTTTCCAAATTGAAATACAATAAGTATTCAATGAACTATGTAAATACAACAACCAGTAGTTACTTACCTAGGAAATATCTTACGATCCTCCCTCGGTCATTTATCTTAAATGCGCTATACGAACCACTGAGATGTCGGTACCGATTATTAAAACAACACAATACCTTTCTCTTAAATGAAAATACGTATTCGAGGTAATCAATAATACCACAGTCATTTTTATTAAATGATCTGAATGTTGTTCAATTAAAACCTAACCAAATTTAAATAAAAGCATTCGTTGAACTGTGTAAAAACAACAACCAGTACTTGCTTACCTACGAAATCTCTTACGATCCTTCAACAGTCATTTATATTAAAAGTGCTCAATGCTTTCAATTAATATCGTAACCTCCAGTATTCGATGTATATAGATTTAAATTTGGTATGCCCACCCTTTTCTCATTGTAATCTAAACCCTAGTTGATGTAGATCAATTTATATTTTCTCTGCCCACCTTTTCCGGGCTCCGCATGATCCAAGAGAAATAAGTACAGTTTCTGTTCAATGTAGATCAATTTAGATTTTCTCTTCTCACCCTGTCTAGGATCCACATGCTCTAAGGCATGTTAGCACTCAACTCATGTTATAAAAGGAAATAATCATATTGTGTCCCTACCGAATCTTCTGCAACACACTTTTCTGTCGTGGAACTGATTGTCAAGGAAGTAAATAGGCATTTCATTTCATTTTCATCCCCTCCTAAGTTCGGGCTCTGCATGATCAAAGAGAAAAAACCACAATTTCTCGATGTCATCCTATGGAGTTTGAAGGCTCCATAAAACTACCAGATATGGAAACGGTAGCAGAACGAAGAGCTTGCAGTGGCCTCTCAACAGCGGGCTTAAGTTGGGATGAATAGGGGCAGTCGTGCAATCAACTATGGTTCGTTTACATAAATCTTGTTTTTTTTCTATCCATTGTATATCTAATACATAAATCTTGTTTGATATCTATTATTTTGCTATCTATTATAAATATAATACATAAGTATTCTTTGTCATGATTGCAGTGGCCTCTACGCAACGGGATTAAGCTAGGAAGAACATGCAAGCAGCTATCTATTCTATAAGATGGGTTTCTTCACATAAATATTCAATCTATATATCAATTACATAAATTTTGCAGTTATAGAAATCTCTCTGCTTTTTCATTATATCGAATACACAAATCTTGTTGCAATTATCAATTTTTCCTTATAGTATGTGCCTAAATAATGTTAGTTCTTGGTTAGACTTATCAGTTTAAAGCTAATGTTGAAACTCTCATTTAATAATAGTCTAGTCATGATAAACATATTCTGTATAATTTACTAACAGCCAAGTCATATCTAGAATAAGTTTATCTCATGGGAATTTATAATAGTGTACCTCTGATTCGAGGGATAATAGTGATGCAAAAACCTCTTCTAAAAGTAAAAAATATTTCTGCAAGAGTTCAAAGGAAACTAAAAAATTCAAGAGGAACTTGAAAGTTAAACCCATAGCACATTGCAATGGAATCTAGGGAAAACAACATTTTGAGACTGTTCGACCTTACCTCATAATTTTCACACTTGGTCGTTGGATGATCAGTGGTTACTACTACAATTCATATAAGACCTAAATGGTTATGCTCTGTAGTTATGCTCGATGGTTATTGCTAACAATTCATTCTTTCTTATATTGACCTAAAACTCCATAACAATTTGCGAGCCTATGTACCCACGCGTCATCAAGTAGTAGCTAGCAGATACCACCACCTGCATCCACACGCCCAACCAAGCTCCATGAACTCTAACTACACTATAACTACAAAAACAGTTGTAAGCTGATGTAACAAAAGAAAATCCACAAACTTGATTTGTAGACACCTGTTAACTAACTTTTATCCACAATACATTTAACACTAACGAAATGTGACAACTATGAAATTTATCTAAGTCGTACTACATTTTCTAGGCCATTTTGAATGTTGTTAATTTGCTAGCTCAACCCCAACTCCAAAATATGAGATATATATGCCTATCAGTGTAATAAAGTTATTTCACTTTATGTCATAAGTGCACTTTATGAAATAAAGTCACTTTATAAAAATAACAAGGATATTTTATAAAAGTCATTTTAATATAAGAGACACTTGATACAACTTTATAAAACTCACATTATAGATTCAAGCAGCCTAGATAGTGTAAACGCACAGTCACTTTCACATACAAGACAAGAATATGTGGAGAGCCTTATGAGCTAAAATGATAACACTCCCTCTTAGCGAGGGTGGTACTCACTGTCGTCGTCCTCATTAGGTCCCATCCTCAAATCCATCACATTGTTCATAGTAGGAGCTCCCTCTGAACCTGGGACCAAGGTTACCACCTTCCCTGAACTTGAATCTGAAGACATCCTCCTGGAAGCAACTGAGCTCATAGGAGAATCCATTCTCCCATCCTAAGCTCCATACCAACCAAGACTCCTTCTCATACTCAAAATATTCTCTCTCTCTTCACTACAACAAAACCTTGTGATTAGCGTCTCTTTTAGCTTCATTTTTAGTGTCCACTATCACTTTTACTGCATTTTTCATCATTTTTTGGACAAAGTGGATGACTTTCCATGGGATGACGCTTTTAATGGCATTATTTGCATCCCTTTTTAAAAGTTGGCGCTATTTTGGATGCTAATTAGCATCCCAATTAACGTCCCAATTGGTGTCCCAATTAGCATCCCAATTAACATCCCAATTAACGTCCCAATTAACATCCCAATTAGCGTCCCAATTAGCATCCCAATTAGTGTCCCAATGAGCATCCCAATTAGCATCTCTTTTTACAATTTGGTTCTATTTTGGATGCTAATTAGCATCCCAATTAACGCCCAAAAAAGCATCCCATATAATGGCCATAATAGCATTCAAAAAAACTTCCTAAATATCATAACACCATCTATTAATCCAGGGTTAGTGACAGGAATTATGCCATGAAAAACATCAAAGGAATTGTGCCATGAAAAACATCGAACATAGCGCCAAGTATAGAGTTGGGAATTGCACCTAGAAAACATCCAACATAGTGCCAAGTATAGAGCTATGTATAGTGCTTGGAATAATGCCAAAATTTTTGAAAGGAACCGCGCTAGGAATTCCAGTAGGTTTAGAGCTAGGAACTGTGTTCAGAAAACGTCCAACATAACGTCAAATATATCAATGTCAATGTCAATGATCATGACTCATGTGATAGTGCTTTTAGATATTGATTTATCATAGTGAAACTTAAATGATCATAATCATGGCACTTTTGGATCTTGATCAATCCTAATGAGGGGTAAATTACCTTAATCTCACCTAAATTTCTCTAATGGCATTTGAGTGTCCCCAACAACATTTGGTAGAACCTAATTTCATCTAATTGGCCCTAACAACATGACGATGATGCATTATTATAATTATGATGGAGCGTATGGGTATGATTTGATAAGTATAAGACTATACAATCCATTCTTGTGAGGTAGTAGGGCTCCTTTCTCATTATTATCGCAATTATATTGATGATGACTACGATGACGACAATGATGTTGATTTATTGTATGATGATGATGATGATGTGGATGTCAACAATTATTATGCATGTGGTAGCACTTTTGGATCCTAATTGATTCTAATGGAACCTATTATCATCGAAATGATTGTAACGACATATAAATGACCTTAACAATTACATGACATCAATCCTAATGGCGATGAGTGATTAAGAACACTAATGGAATATGAGTGACCATAATTATAATGATGACGATGATTTTGTTGATGATGTACTTAATGTTGATGATGATGATGATAATGAGGATGATGATCTTAATGTACTTAATGTTGATGAGGATGATGGCCATATTGATAAGGAGGAGGATGTACTTAATGCTGACCATGTCATATGCATTTAACAAATTCACAAATGTCATAGGCATTTAACAAAAGAAAATTTTCCATTATGTTGGTTTTTAATTTCATAAAATATATCTTAAACAAGATTTAATAGAAGAAAGTTAGGTCTAGAAAAATGTTTAATGTGGTTTTTCTATTTGTAAAATATTTTAGTGTATTGTTTTTCAATATTTATTTTGACTGTTATTGTATTTTAATATTTATTTTGAAGAATTAATATACGGAGAATATTTTATGCAAATAAATTATATTGCAGTTTTTAAAACTTCCTAATAAAACTCCTCTCATCAAAATGGGAGCTAATTTCCTCTTGAAAAAAAAAAACTCTAACCGCTAAATGTTTGATGGAGCATATTTGTCATAAATTTTCTATCTCATCACATCACAGGTTCCATCTCGGGAAACCTCAAAAAATAGGGGTTTATTTACCCATTGATCGTATCATGTTCCAATCTGAGCAACCTCAAAAAACAAGGTTTTACTGGATTTGCCCCAATAGGATTTTAAAATTGTACGTGTCGTTGTTGAAACAATTTATAGGTTGAAAAATGATTTCAGGTTTGAGTTTTTTACAATGATTTCAAGTGTTGTAAAAGTGGCTAGTCATCCCTAACTCACATCTCAGTTACAAGTTTCAACTAGGGAAACTTGTTTTCATATCCACACCAACATAGACCACTAGGAGCCCTTCCCCGTTCAAGACCTAATGGGACTGCACCCTAAGGAAAATATTGATATCCCTTCTAGAAAGAAGACGGCTGGGTTCAAGCTAAAAGTTCAAATGCATTGCTCCTAACCAACCAAACCCCCTGCATCTATGCAATCAAATAACTTCTTGTGCTACTACATATATGGGGACACACAAGTTTGTTACAATAGAGGAAATTGAGGTCCTGGATGCGTGTTTATGTGTCTCTAGATGAATGGGTCAAGGAACTGGATTCTTTCCTCGATCTAAAATGTTGAAATATTTAGATGCTCTTAGAGACTATGAAGACAATTTTACAAATCAATGGAACTCGAAGGTTACCTAAAATTCCCAAGATTTGGGATTTCTGTATTTTTTGTGAGTAATTTTTTTTCTATTAACAAAATACACAGAGCCACATATGAATTTTTTTCTTAGAAACATTTATATATGATGCTCATATTATTTGTTATTAAGACTGATAATTTCATTTAAGCATTGAATCAACTAGTTTTTTTTCATTTGCACAATTTGTTAATCTAAGGCTGATGAAATTTTCCCTTCTATACTGACTGAGGCTGATGCTGAAGTAATGGTTGAGGACTTGAATATCCCCTTGAATATGGCTTCCTGGTCCCTTCATAAGGTGGCACTCCTCTCCCGACCAACAAAAGGTGGAAAATCCTCAATGTGGACTCTCCTCAGAAGGTAATTGTTTCTATTTTCCTTGAGTATTGTTTCTTCATGAGAGCAAATATTGGTGCAAGAAATAAATAAATTATATTCTACATGCATAAAAAGTATTAAAAATTTTATTTAATACTAGTGAGATTCTATTTTCATAGCTAAGGCTAAATATCTACCAAATCTAACCAGTTTTAAAGGTATTTGATAGAAGGATTCAATGCCATACTTAATCTCAAAAATCCATGTAACATATCCAATGCTCCTCAATAGTTGTGGAGCGATGAGCTAGGATTATTGTCTTTTCCAAAATTCATAGACATAGGTCAACACTATCACAATTTCTCAAACAAACAGACAACTCTACGATACCTTTTGCATCAGATATGCATCCTCTCGATTTAAATATATGGTTTAAATAGAATTTGCATCGCATTTTATCCAACCAACAGCCGACAGGTTCACCTTCGATAGGTTCACCTCAGCTGACAGGTTCACCTTCGACAGGTCTGCATCAGCCGACAGGTCCACCTTCAACAGGTTTTCCTCGACATACAGCATATCAACATGCCCTGTGACGGTTGAACTTCTAAACCGTTATGAATTCTTGTAACTGAACGTAACGGATAGTCACCCAAGCATCTTAGCATCCTATATAAGCATGTACATTAATGTAATATAGAAATATTCTGATCATAATATGATTCCTCCATCTTTCATGGACCAAAAGTAAAAAATTAGTTTGAATTCTTCCATATGGTCTATGTGTATATTTCTTGTCAACCTAGTGTATTTCATGCTTTGCTTCCCTTTCTTTATATGCTTCCACCATAACAAAACTCGACTCATTCAGTCGATTGTTGTCCCAAGCATGCACCTGGGCATGAACTGGATCATTGGTATCAAAGAAAGATCTTGTTCATAGTCTTAAGTTACATAAGCACTTCCATCAAAGTTATTTAACTTATCCCTGTTCAAACATGCTCGCAAACTCAGCAACACAAGAAGACACTTCCTTTGACTTTAGAAAAGATGGCTTGAGAATCAGATAATAGACATGCAACTGATGAGACAGAGAAACTCATAGAAAAAGCAATGGCTCTCCAATGAAAAGAAATGTTCGCCCAATTTAGTGAGATTCTCATGCGGGTTACTACGAAATCCGGGGAATCCTTGACGTGATCTCACTCCGATAAAATCATCCCCTTCAAAGTGCAAATGAATCTAGACATACCAAACCTTGAAGGCAAGATTGACGCGGAATCCATCAACAATTGGGTACAACAACTAGAATCTTACTACGCAGTAAATCAACTGTTCGAAGCAAAAAATATCACCATTGCATCCTTAAAGATGTCAACCTTTGTACGCTACTTGTGGGAGAATCTATTGACAAATATGGAAAAATAAGACACATGGGTAAAATTTGTCGAATATATCTAAAAGGATTTCTATCCGCCCAAGTATATCTAACAGCAATACAAGAAGTGGCAGTAGCTAAGGCAATGGAAAGACCAGTTCATACAGAGTTACATCAACAAGTTCTGTCGACTCATGGCTAGACTTGGCATCCAAGAAGAAGAGAAATTGCTTGTCCTAAAGTACGTCAACGGTTTATCCCCATACATTCAGCAATATATGGAGTTTCTAACTGTCAGCACGCTTGCAGATGCATTTCATTATTCCATCAAGTTTGAAACTAAACAGAAAGGAAAACCATGTTTTGTGAACAAGCCAACAGGTCAAACATCTAACAATAATTTGATATCCGATTCCGACAAGTTCATGAATCCTTCTCAATAGACTCCACCAAAGACTGATCATCAAAAGAAGAACTTTTAGAAAGATAAGAGGGATCACAACAAACATGACCCTACCAAGAAATGGTGTGATTATCACAATTCATCATGGAATGATACGTCAGAATGCAAAGCTCAGAAGACATTTTTGGAAAAATTATCGACATCCTACTTGTCCCACAGAACCCTAGTAGAATCTGATCCAAATGCATCAACCCTCTTGGCTTTGTCCTCGACCACTCCGACAGCCTTGACCATCATCGATGAGGAGGAGAGAGAGCTCCTATTCCATACACAGATATGGGTTCAGAGGAATCCATTACATCTAATTTTGGATAATGGTAGCCAGAAGAACTTCAATTCTGAAGATCTTGTGAAGAAATTAGGTCTTGTCACCACTCCACATCCTCAACCTTACAATATTGGTTGGATGAAGGATGGTCAGGAACTAAGGCTCACATGACAATGTCGACTTGCCTACTTCATTAATCCTTTTGAAGATGAATTACTACATGACGTGGCACCGCTTTCCGTAGACAACGTCCTATTTGGTAAACCCTACCTATGGGATCGACATGGTACATATCAGTCACAGCCTTAGAAGGCGATTGTCAAAATCTGAAATCAATGGTATGGCATACCAGAGCGACAACCCACATCAACGGTTGCTATGATATATTCCAAACAAATGAAGAAGCTTATCAATCATGCTCATAAGTTTGCATTAATCATGATAAAGCCTCAACATTCTAGGAATACTACAGCAACGACTCGGCTCACCAACCAACGCAGCTCCTAACAACAACAACACATCGACAACATTTTTTAATAGTACCAAAACATATCTCAAGCACAAGACAATGTACCTTTGCACTATCAAGTAAAACACTCAATTGAACTTGTTCCTGGTTCTTCATTACCTAACACATCTGTTTACAGAAGATCCATTCTCGAAAATGAAGAGATACGCAAACAAATTCAGGATTTGATCGACAAGGGCCATATCCGCCCCAACTCCTCTCCTTGTGGAAGTCTAGTTGTCTTAGTTCCAAAGGAAGACGGGACTTGGCCAATGTGCATCGACTATTGGTATATCAACAAAATTTTAGTGAAGAACATGTACCCTTTTCCACATATTGATGAACTCATTGACAATCTGAAAGGTGCTAAGTTCTTTATGAAACTCGACCTCAAGTCGGGATACCACTAGATTCCAATCGAGTCCACTGATGTATGGAAAATGGATTTCAAAAACAAGGAAGGATTGTTTGAATGGTTAGCCATGCATTTCAGCTTAACCAATGCACCTGCAACCTTCATGAGATATATGGATGACCTTCTACGACCTTTCATCGATAAATGTGCCATTGTCTATCTCGGCGATATCTTGATTTTTCAGTATATCATGGGAAGAACATGCCCAACAACTTCAGCAAGTTTTCAACACACTCCAACAACATCGGCTATATCTGAACAAGGACAAATTCTCATTTGCGATGACCAACATCAAATATTTGGGGTATGTAATTGACTCTGTAGGCATTCATGTCGACCCAGAAAAAGTACAAATACTCAAACATTTTCCCATTCCTCAAAACATTCATGAACTAAGAATTTTTTTGGTTTGGTGAATTTCTATCGATGATTCATACTTGGATTCAGCCACATCTTATGGCCTTTGAATCAATTGATGAAAGGAAATGGGAATATTGTCTTCAATTGGACACTGACACAACAACACGCTTTTGAAAAAATGAAAAACAAGCTTTGTAGTGCACCAGTACTTGTGTTACCTGATTTTCATTAGCCATTTGAGATTAAGACAGATGCATCGGACTATGCCCTCTATGTAGTGATCACTCAGTGAGGTCACTGAGTCATGTTTCATTACGAGAATTTTAGGGACATAGTTATAAGGTACTCAACGTATGAAAAATAACTATACGCCATTGTGCAAGCCCTTAAACAATGGAGACACTAAATTCTTGGCAGGGAAACGATCATCCTCATTGATCATAAACCTTTGCAGTTCACTCCGACTAAGTCAAAACTATAGACAACCCGACAACTCAAGTGGATTAATTACCTACAAAAATTTTTGTTGGTAATTAAGTATCGAAAAGGCAAAGCCAGTGCCGCATACGATTGTCTCAGCAGACCACCCATTACTCTATTATATAAAGTAATGAGTATGTAGGGTGATGACACCACTACTTGGACTCAATTGTATTTGATATACTGTGATTTTTCTACAATCTATCGACAGCTTCAGACCTACAAGTTTTCAACTGTCGACTACTTCCTGAAAGATGCCTTTCTATACAAGCTTGGGAAACTTTGTGTACCGACTAGTGAGCACCGACAAAAGCTCATTTAGGATGCACACAATAGTAAGAATGTAGGAAATTTTAGAGTCACAAAAACACTTTTCATCCTCCAAAAGTATTTTTACTAGCCTTCACTTAAATCTGATGTCAACAAGTACATGCGATCATGCGTAGTTTGTGCCATTGCTAAACTATCGAATCGATGACAAGGATTGTACACACCCCTTCCATTTCCTAGTCGACCATGGGAATCTATTTCTATGGACTACTTGACAGGATATCCTAATACCAAACATCAGGATCATGCGATACTAGTAGTATTCGACAGATTTTCCAAGATGGCTATACTCATACCGTGCAAGAAGACTACAACAACACAACATACTGCTCAGCTCTTCTTTAAACATGTGTGGAAACACTATGGCCTCCCAATGACCATTATTTTTTACAAAGATGCTAGATTTGTCATCACCTTTTGGAAAACTATCTGGAAACATCTTGACACGAGACTTTCTTTGTCGACAACCTTCCATCCGCAAACAGACGAATAGACGGAAGCTATAAATTGCTTAGTCGTACAATTGCTTCACATGCACAACCACAAGCATCATCAAACATGGGATGAAAACCTTTTGTACATACAACACAGCTATAATCATGCTCAACACAGCTCCACAGGAAAGAGTCCATTTGAGATCTGTTGTGGCTTTCAACCCTCAGCGCTTATCAACTTAATCAGTTCCTCAACACAGTCCAACACCGACTTCAAAGGATGAGAAGTGGAGAAATAATTGAAGTTCAGAGATCAAATATACAACATTTAGAAGCAAGCACAAGAGATGCTGCAATGAATAAACACAAAAGCTGGCCCGACATGAAAAGCATTGTATTCCTCATTCATTCCAAATTAGGGATCAGGTCTGGCTTCATCTAAAGAAGGAGCGCTTCACTGGTCCATACAAAAATATGAAACCTTTGTGATATGTTCCATACAACATCCTTAAACAGATTGGAGAAAACACTTTCCATCTCGACATTCATGCATGCCTTGGCCTACATCCAATTTTCAATGTAGATCTACTTTGACCATAACATGCACCATTGTTGGAACAGAACAAATTGCAAATAGTAGAATCCAAAGACATCCATCCAGATGGTTAGGAGCCTCTTCTTTGTGACACCATTGTAGGACGTTGCATACGCCTTATGAGGACAAAATCCATTCCCTTGTTTCAAGTGGCTAAAGTTGGATAGCTCCCCACTCAAGGAAAATGGTACTCTGCTAATGAAGTCACCAACAAGTTTCCTCACCTGAACGAATACATAATGGAGACCATTGTTTCTTAAGGAAGAAAGAATGATCCAACCAGCAGCCGACATTTTCAACTTCAATAGGTTTTCCTCAGCTAACGGGTCTGCCTCAGTCGACGGGTCCACCTTCGAAATTTTTGCCTCTACATACAGCATCTCAACATGCCCTGCGATGGTTGAACTTCTGAACCGTTATGACTTATTTTAACTGAATGTAACAGGTAATCACCCAATCATCTCAGAATCCTATATAAGCATGTACATTAATATAATATAGCAATCTTTCTGATCATACTATGATTCCTCCATCTTTCATGGAGTAGAAGTAATAAATTGGTTCGAATTCTTGCATATTGTCTGTGTGTATATTTCTTGTCGACCTAGTGTATTTCCTGCTTTGCTTCCCTTTCCTTATATGCTTCTACCACAACAAAACTCAGCTCATTTAGTTGACTACTGTCCCCAGCGTGCACCTGGGCATGACCTGGATCAGCCATCATGGTATTAACCTCCAATTCAACACCATAAATTTTTAATCCCACATCCAAGATACTACTCCAACAATCTCTTCTTTCTGCACCCAAATTGCTGCCACACTACCGTTTAAAAAAACTTGAACCATCGACCCTATAGGGAAGGCACCATCATTAGACTTATCCTCTTGAGAAAATCCTACTTTCTCTTCCAAACCAGGATTCAAGATTGGAGTCTTCGTTAATGTGAGGTTATTGATGTTCTTTCTATTTTTTAATGTTCTTGTTCACCGCGAGCTTAGAATGAGAAGAAGAGAGCATTCAACAGAACCAATTTAAATAAAAATCGTTGACTATCAAGGACCAATAAGTTTATATGCCTCATCTAGGCATCCAGCACGATGGAGGAGACCAACAATGCAGGCATAGTTTTCTAGCTTTGGTACAATGTACCTCTCAAGGCTTATGGGATTGAATAACTTCCATCCTTCTGAAACTAATCCCACATGACTTCATGCATAAATAATAATGATGAAAGTTATGTGATTGGAAATAAACATTTTTCATTTGGTAAAAAAGAAAGAGATTTAACTTTTAGCTAGGTTTATGCAGCTTTTCACATATTATGGATGACCAAATCAACTAAAAACATGTATCCATCTCCTTTAAATTCTAGCACCAATTTTGTAAAGGGAAGACACTGAAGAAGCATGATATCAGATCTCATTGTTGTTACCCCATCTGAGCAACTTGAATGCAACGAGGTAAACTAGAATTGTAAGCAAGGATAATTTTAGGGGCGAATTTTAGCCCAATGGGCTATTTTTCGATGTTTTTCTCCCAAAAAAGATTCGCCATTTTTCATTTTTTGAAGCCCTGTTTCGCCCAATTTTGATGGGGTAAAAATTTTTCACCCTAAAAATCACCAAATTATTATATAAACGATATAAAATCCTTGTAAATTAAAATATTTTTTGAAAAATATCGCCAAACATTTTATAGTTGGCGTTTTAAGAATTGGTAAGATTTGCCAACATTTATACACTTTTAAATAAGTATAGTTCCTTAAAATCATCCCTGATGGTAAGTATAAAAACATGTCAAGAAAAGAAATAATTGGCACATCAAATAAGGTTATAATACGAACATGGGGAGGCATGGGGTGCCTCCAAAGTTGCATCATACAGATTAAGAAAATTCAAAGGGAATTCAAAGTATAGTTAGGGAGTTCAAGAAAAACCATATTCAGGGTCTGCAAAAATTAAGAGAAAGCCACAATGCTTGGATGTTTCATATCAATCTTCAGCATCAACAAAGTCTGTGGAGGTACACCTCATCATGTTAGCTTGTCAAAAATCATGGATTTTGAGCTTGCTTAGTTTTTTCTTTTCTTCCTGAAAGAGTTTTTAACAAGTTACAAGATACATGACTTATGACATGTCTACAGAATTACAAAACATTTTTATACGGGGAATATCTTGAAGGAATTTTCCAGAATTTTTAAATGTATTTCCATAATTTTTTGTGGATCAACGTTTCCTTTCCATGACATGATCCCAAGGACATTTCATTTACATAGTCAAAATCCTGATATAAAGTACACTCTACAAACTTTATCTTTATTTGATTATAGATAAAATAAATAAATCCAATGTTGATGGTACAAACTATGGACTATATTCCACTACCCATATGATATCTTAAAGGAATATTGTAGACAAAATAAACTCTTAAACTTCATAAATAAACACAAACACATCCATCAACACAAGAATATGGAAATAACCTTAAGGAAGGGTGACACCATTAAATATTCCTTGTGGAATCAATCACCCCATGAGCCACATGCTTGCTACAATTATTACATCCAATATACTCCACAACACATCTCATTCCATTGCTTCTACTTCTTTATAATTTATATCTATACTTCTAGATACTTTCTAGAGAAGTATCTTTCTAGTAAGCAGAACCCTATAGTAAGCCTTATTACAAATGTTGCTTTTCACAGTTCATGGGCCCTATTTAATACAAATGACCTCAATACTTAACATTATACCCTTGTTTACCCCCATAGGTACCCCATATTATCCTTCATAGGTACATTACAAAAATAGGTTCATTCAGCATGAGTTCCAGTCTTCATATTCTTCTGGAGCTACTAACTATGAGGTTCCTCTAGTTCGAGTCTAGGTAAGATATCTCATTTCCTTTTTTTATCTACCATTTTTCATAAGCATAGACAATAAGCTAAGAAACCCCTTAACCTTTATGTTTTTGGAGTCGTCTAAAAATTCGACAATTTGGTTCGAACGACCATTTTTTTATTAGAATCCGACGGTTTTAATGTTTTGCAAAATCAAATTTTAACTTTGTTTTAATCGCAATTTGGATGGTAGAAATGAATTCATCCCCCTTGAAAATCCCTGGGGCATCCAAAATTCCAAAACTTCGACAATTGTAACTTGAATTTTGACAAATTCCAACCATATTTTTTCAAAATCATGTCAAAAAAATCTATCAATTTCGACCCAAATAGTCAAATTTTTAAACTATGCGTATGTTTTGTTGCACTGGTGTCTGTGGGTTCAAATATTTGAGAAGAACCATGCATGAGTTCAACAAAAATCAACCATATATTTGTTCTTTTAATATTTTTTTGTTTTTTATATATTTTATCGATGTGTGTGTGTGTGTGT
>LPNX010348674.1:63881-156471 GCA_001517045.1 Pseudotsuga menziesii
TTTGAGTTTCCTGTGAAACTAAATTTTTAGTTCCCGCTAAATCGTGAATTGGTAATGAAACCTAAACTTGAACCTGCAAAGAGAAGGGATATTACACCAGCAAGGTTGGTCTGCTCATCATCCTCATTGAGGCCCATCCAGGTGCAGAGACAGCCTCGAGAATTTGCAGCTAGTTCAAGAGCAAGGGGACCAGTATGGGGTTTTGATCTTTCTAAACTCAAGTATCGTTTTGATGATTTGTTTCAAATTTCCTTCTCATTCATTTAAATTATGTTATCTGGCTAAAATATTATCAGTTAATTTTTTAGTCTAATCTGGTTGTTCCAATGGCCTTATAGACATGTATGTGACATCATAGAAAATGATAAATTGTTTGACAAAATGTTTCAACCAGACATAGTTTCCTGGAAGAAAGGAATTTCGTTGTAGAACCATAAATCCCGAGAACTCTTCTGTTATCCCAAACCCTAAATCAAATAAATCCTCGATCACTAATAAGTTGGATCGTGACAAAATAATTTTCCAATACTGACTGTAGCTTTCCCTTGGTCTTCATCCCTTCTATATAGAGTTTTATGATCATATTACAAAGACTCTTGGTATCCAAAATCTTAGAGGATATTCAGGCTATTTCTCTATCCACCTTCAATATCCTCCATCTCCAAAAACCCTAGTACCAGTCCCATTTACTTTGTATTATATTGCAAATCTCAGGTATGCTCTTATCATAACAATATTTTGTGAATGTAATTTATTGCATATCATAGAGCTGAAAAGATCATAGAAATACAACTATTAGCATATAATTGGAATGAGAAAGATTGGTGCGTAGAAACCTAGGGATTCATGAAGCAAAAGGTTTGTAAGCCCTTCCTTCCACACAATGGTCCAAGTTCAAGTCTACGAGCTAGGCCAAGTATTTGAAAGGTATTACAGGTTGTGGGTCTAGGTGAACTCCAAAGAAAGAACTCGTGTTGTAAGTAGGCTAATAGTAATAGAGATGTGTTCTAAGTGTTGATCCCCATTCGATTGGAATCAGTTCTTCTTGAATCCATAGTTCCCACGCCACGATACAACCAGTTAGTTGATCAATGTATTACTTTGGTCTTTAACACCAAATACAGACAGACGTTAGCACCAAAGACCTCAGCCAATTACTGTGATTTGATGCCGAGTCAAATTTGATCGAATGAAGAAATGACTATCTAATGGGTTCCCTTGTTTAAATGGGTTAGTGTCTTCTTTGCTGTTATTTGAAGAGATTGAATTGATATCTATCCTAGTTAATTGAGTAGATCAACTTTCCTTGGTGGGTAAGGTGTTTTTTCGGGCTGCTAGTATGGGTTGTAATTCCTAAATAAAGTTGGAATGAGGAATACTGGTGCATACGATACAAGGAGCCTTTTCCACCCAAGAAAACACAAGTCATCAATTTTAAACTCTAAAGGAAGATTGGATTATAACTTGGTTGCATCACAACTCATTTACTCTATAAATCATCAATCCATGTGAAGTAAGCATTAACTCGACCATTTGGAAAAGCCATAGAGAATTTAGAAGAATTGCCTAAAAAAATCTGAATTGTTCCTTTTACAAGATCCAACGAGATTTATCAAGTCTGGTAATAAATTTATAAAGGTTTGACTATTCAAGCCAAAACTCCACCATCCAATACGATGAATCTAATGGATCTCAGTCAATCTGGAAACAATGGATTCAATTTTCTATTGAAATTCAATTGTAGTTGCAGGGTCTATAACTAGGTTTTTCAATCAACAAAGATTACCAATGCAAATAGAGATTGATGTTATTTCTCCCAACAACGGATGATTTCTTCTTCTAAGTAGCGATCACACAGAAAGTGAACTCCAGTGACGATGGGTGCTAGAATGTGTTGAGTTATATGTTGACTTAACTACAAGCAATCTTACCAAGCAAATATATGGAAGATATGAAAAGATAAACAACGAAAAATTTGATACCTATTAGAATTTCTTACCGTAGAGACCTACATGGAAGATTGCTTAAATACCTAGTTGAATTGAATGTTTGAAGAGTGACCACAATTCAAAAAAGGAATTTAAGAGGGTCTCTCCCATTTTAACCTACAAGATTTGAGGACCTCTAAGTAGGAGTTGGTCTTCTTGCTTATGAGAGTTAAATTTAGGTTTTTCCTTGGATATTTTGAGTCCCTTCTTTTTGGTTCATAGGCCCATATTCCTTTCATGGTGCAATTATTTGTTTAATGAAGTAATATATACAAAATTGGAAAGAAAAAAAAACACAACTCAAGAGCACATTTGCCGGTAACATATTGCATGACTGCAAGGGTTGAAACCTTTAAAATTTAATAACAATATTTAAACACCTCTATAGATTTACAAGTACAAGATATAGAAGAAGAATGCATTTATGCATTGGGAAATTTATTTATGCAGGGGATTGCAAAAATAGACAGGATGTACTCAAGTTGAAGAAGGCTTGAGGTAAGGGAATAATAGGAGAGTGAAGATGGCCATAGAATCACATCTAAAAAAATTGCCTGGCAAGTTGTATGTCATGAATCACAAAATCCAAACTCTGATATCATCTTCAATTCAAAATTGTGAGAATGGCACAGACAATGGATGAAACAATAATGATAATCTTGAAATACTTCTTATATTACATAAACTAGATAAAACAAGCGTAAAAAGGAGAATGATGTAGAACAAATAATCTATGATTTATTGGGGTTGTGGATGCAATAAGGTTAGAGTAGCTGAAGCTGATGTATCGTTTACACTTCTAGCAGGTAAGTCTTTTTAGCATGCTCTCTTTCCTCCTTTCTTTCCAGTAAGTGATCATGTTCATCATTTTCACTTCTAACAGGTAAGTCTTTTCAGCATGATCTGTTTTCTTCTTTCATGCAAGTAAATTATCATGTTCTATTTACTCTTTTCAAAAGATGTATTCAAAGGACTATGTATTCATCTCATATTACAATACTTCATAAAGCAGTACATTAAAATGTGTTTCCTGGAAATTATTGCTTGTAGCTCTCCTCATATTTAATATGAAATAAGGACGAAGGTGAATGCCCCCTTAGAAATCCATAGCTCAGCTACTGATTCAAAACATAATTAAATACTAGTTGAATAATTTGTTGGGAGGATCGGAAAAATGCCTAAAGGAGATGGTAAAAACTAAAAAATAACATGTTTGGAGGCCCCATCAATTCCCCTAAAATTCTATTAAGTTATCTGATAGTTTGGTCGAGGACTTTGACTCAGATATTCAAACACTTCTTGCCATGTACTTCTAGAGCCCTGTAGTTTCTTGATTATAATAATTAGATCCTGATAACTTTAGCGCATCCTATAGTTAGTAGTACCTGATGTATGAATTCCTCGTATTGGTCTCTCCTCTTTTTGGTTTCATAGTACATTATTCAAATGAGTTCCATTGGTTAAATAGTAATCATAGTTCATCTCATAGATAATCATAGGCCATATCATAGCATAGTGAATATCTCATTAGTTTAAATGACTTGTAAATATCTTTCATCTTCCACACCAAAAACATCATCCCATCTTCATCCATCTTTGCAGAACAAAGCAATTTTCGTTTCCTCGATGAGGATGGAAAGGTACAATAATTATAATCGAGGGTAAGTTTTCATCAATTACTTGTGGATTCAAATCATTACATATTTCAAATCTCCACCTTAGTTAATGACAAATGGATGTAATGTCCCCATTCTAATAATTGCATAGCGGGAAAATTCCATCAATCCTACTAGTTCCCTAGGTTGGGTGGAAACATTGGGAAGTTAATAAGGGAGATAATAAATGGTGTTTAGACATTAGAAGGAATAAATGTTTATTTAATGGATTTAATTAAATGAATGCAAGTGAAAAATGAAATGGCTATGGAGAATGGAGACACATGGAGACTATGGGGCCCACTCAAGCTAGAATTCCTATGTTAAATGGCATCCTCCTCTTGTAATTTTGAATCTATGGGAAGCCTAATGTTTTGGGATGGATTATGAGGTTAATATACTTTTCCATTTACTTCATAGGTCTAATTGGGGATGAATTTTAACTTACATGGGAGAGGAAGATCCAAATGGGATTTTCATGGACACTTGGCTAGATTACCCTTACATTTATGACATCTATGACATCTATGACACCAATGATGGAGATTCTATGACAGTTATGACACAAGTCAGATATAAAGGCTGACATACTGACATGTCAGGCCTAAATAGAGAATCTTAGAGCTCTAATTTGGGAGTTGGAGAAGGCCAAGTGGCTCCTACTCAAATTTGGGAGAAGAGGGAAGGTGAAGAGAGAGGCCACATGGCATAACATGAGCAGCCACACCAATTCGACTTGGATTTGGTTTGTGGGTGGATTTGGAACCTTAGAAGACCAATGATTTTTATAAAATATAGGGATCATCCATGAGAATAACTTTTTTTATCATTTGTGAAATTTTCTATTGTGAAGAGAGAGAGCTAGTGGAAGACTAGTTCGTGCCTTAGCCAATTTCGAGGGTGAAAGATTCCCATCCTAGTTTGTGTTTGGAGAGGCCACTAAGATATTTCAAGGAGATTAAATGGAGTCATAATTTACAGATTCAAGCTACAGCATCTTGTGGACACATCAAGTTCAGCTTGTTCTTCCTTTCATCTCAAGTTTTCTCACTATATTTCAGCACTATGGAGTGAGGCGCACTTGCTGAGATATTCATCTCTTTGAGGGAGCTTCTATTGCTTCAGTATTTTGTATTTTTATTTAAATTCTCTGTTATTTAATTTCATAAATCTCTCATTTTGAAATTTCAATAAGTATCATGTATTATTTCTCAATAATGAAGAAACAGTACCATTTCCCCACTACCTTGTTGTAAACTCTTATAGTCTTGATGGATTCGAAAGGATGTATAAAATATTGATTATTTATTAATGAATGAACTGTCATTAAATTATATTATGGGTTTAATTTTCAGTAACTGATAATTTTTGGCTATTGGGTCGACTTTCATAGCATTTGGGGCAAACTACACCTCATTTCCCCAAGGGTCCAAAAATAGATTTTTATATCTGATTGAAAGAAGTGATAATAGACATGGGAGGTCAATTGGTTATGTATATGAGTCTTTGATAATGTATTTAACACATCCCATTCTTCAATTTAAGAATTATATTGGGTTTATACACATTTGGGAAGCCATTTCTACCACTTACCCCCAGGGGATTTGAACCCAAAATTCCTAGTAAAATCATTTATCTTGTTCAGAATTTAGTACAGGCTTGCAGACCTTATTGGAGGGCCATAATACATACCTAAACATAATAATTAAGTTATTATATCATTCATACACATTCTCTAAATATTTCTAACCAATTGGTATGATTTGGAGACCAAGACACTAAAACTAGTCAAGAGCTAAAATTGTGAAAAAATTGAAAAATTGGGCATTTTGGTAAAAAATTAAAAAAGGGACATCAAAAGTGGTATCAGAGCATGGTATTGGAACCTTATGGTAGTAAAAAGGATTCAAATGGATAAACCACCACCCTTAGATCCTGAAGTTGAAGGTGTTTTTGTTGGAGGAGAAGAAGTAGTAGAAGAAGAAAAGGTACATTTTGCTGAAACTATGACTAATGAGGGGAAGGGACCCACTGATCATGAAAAGATTGAATATATTAAACTCATACACCATCTATTTGATGAAAAAACCAAGAACATGAACTAGTATATTATGAAAGGATTTGAATTGTTGGTTATCCAATTTGGAAGCAAATTGGGAGTAATGGGAGATAGCTGTAGTTCACACTCAGAAGAAAAGAAGACAATGGGTGAGAAAATTTTCTCAAGAATAGGACCCCATAATAGACCCCATGAATTTCAGAGAACACCAAGGCCTACTGCACCTAAATTTTTTATTCCCAAAGAAGATACTAACATTCAATTTGAAATTGATACAATAACAAAAGAATGGGCTAAATTGGATGAAGAGTGTAGGAGGAGTATAACATTTGAGCAGTACTTCACCATGGAAAAAAAAACTCAAAAAGAAGGAGGACAATAAGTTTCTGCATCAAAACAAAGAATTGAATTGTGCCATAGGTAAAGTTCCACTTCCTACTTTTGATGGTTCATCTCAAAGTTTTGTTAACACTCGGGTGCAAAAATTGGATGTGTATTTTCAAATGAATCCAATGGTGGAAGAAGATGATTTAAAAATGGCTAGTTTGCACTTGGATGGAGATGCCAATGAATGGTGGTTCCATGGCCTGAAAAAATTGCGTAATTATCATGTTAAAACATATGGGGAATTTATTGACAGGGTATTAGAAAGGTTTAAGCAAAAAGATCCAGAATTGTCTTTCAAGGAACTAGCACAATTGAAACAGGTAGGGACTCCTATTGAATATATGTTGGAATTCCAAAGATTAACCGTTAAGGTGGATGATGTATCTATGGGAAGGTTATTATTTCTGTTCACTGAAGTTTTGGCAGATCCCTTAAAATGTTTGTTCAAATCCCACAATCCTACTAACTTAAATGATGCAATGAGCTTGACTAGAGATCTTCAAAATGTGCTTCCTAGAACAAGATTTCCTCCCAAGCCTAACTTCAAATTTGAAAGAAAGCCTTGGCAAAAGGATGCACCTGATAAGAATTTTTGGCAAAAATATACATTGGAAAAGAATAAGAAAGAAGGACAAAACAAGGATGAACTTTGAAGGAAAAAATCATGCTTCACATGCTTCCAACCATGGGCACCGAGGCATAAATGTGCTAAAGGAAAGGATCAATATATAGAAGTATTTTTTGATAATGATGAGTATGAAGGGGGTATGGATGAATAGGGGCACACTTCATATGAAGAGGAGGCATATGATACAGCAGCTGAAGAATAAGTACAAGAAGAAAATCAGCCTTCATCAGACAAAGCAAGAATGGAAGTACTTTCAGCAGTTCCTCGCTATCACACTATTCGATTCAAGGGTGTGGTATCGAGACAAAGAGATTCAATTTTGGTAGATGGAGGAGCTACACATAATTTCATTGATGTAGAGATTGTTGAGAAAATAAATATACCAAGTGAACCATTCAATGGCTTCACAGTTGTCATTCCAGGTCACAACATCGTGCAATGCAAAACATGGGTTCCAAAGCTGCAAGTTACCATAGGTAACTATTCTTTTGTTGATAGTTTTTATGTGGTTGATGTCACTGATACTAATGTATTCTTGGGAGTGAAATGGATGTATTATATAGGAGAGAATTAAGTAAATTATCAAATTCCTTAAATGAAATTTCAAGATTCAACAGGGTTACTAAGGGTTGTGAGAGGGCAACACACTTACCCAAAATAGGTAGTAAATTGCAATATTATGAGATCTATATTGAGGAATGGTGATATAGAATGGGCTACTGAATGTTATATCACCTCTCCCAAGCCAAAAATCATAGTTGTTAAACACCCAAAGGAGATAGAGACACTTTTTCACAAATATGAAAAAGTTTTCAGAGATCTTCCACATGGTAGACCACCTGATAGGGGGGTTGAGCATAACATTGTTTTGGAGGAGGTACTTCACCCATTCAAATACCACCTTATAGACATCCAAAAAATTTGAGATATGAGATTGAGAATACCATTCAAGAACTCTTAGATTTGGGACTCATTAGACCAAGCTCTAGCCCTTATGCTTCTTTAGTAGTGTTGGTAAAGAAGAAAAAAAGGAACTTTGAGGATGTGTATAGACTTTAGAGCTTTGAACAATAATACCATAAAGAATAGATATCCTATTCCTAGGATTGATGAGCTCATGGATGAGATATTTGGAGATAATTACTTTTCCAAAATTGACCTTGGATCCGGTTATCACCAAATTTGGATGGAGGAAGATGTGCAAAAGACTGTTTTTCGAGGTCATTATGGTCACTTTGAGTTTCTTGTTATGCCATTTGGGTTGACTAATGCTCCAGTTACATTTTAAGCATGTATGAATAGAATATTTTGCAAGAATATTAGAAGGTTTTTTTAAGTCTTCTTTGATGATATTCTCATTTACAGTAAAACTTGGGAAGAGCACTTGCAACACCTAGAGATTGTGTTGAAAACTTTGCAAGAACAATCTTTGTATGCTAAGATGTTTAAATGTGAATTTGGGATGAAATAACTATTATATATTGGGAACATTATTGGGCAAGATGGAGTGAAAGTGCACATGGAAAATAGCAGGGCTATCTTAGAATGGCCATCACCAAAAAACATCACATAATTAAGATGTAACGTCTCCAACCCTCTGACTGGCGAAGAGGACGCTATCGATGCTGCTATCTACCCGGGAAACTAGCCCCATGAACATACAATGACAAATATTGAAATGCATTGAAGTAAAACATGCATAGATGCATAATTATTTATCATACAGTGGAAGCAAACTACATTTCATTCAAGCATCATCATTTTCAATAAACAACAAATACAATTGCATATATTTAAACACAAGAATACTTATCTTATGAAGAAGCTCATCCCACAACTAGCTATGTCACTGCAACATTCCACCCAACCATAGGCTAGTGTGCTCATTAATCTTTCAGCAACATTGTCACCCCCAAGCTGGGCATGATTCCCACGAGGAATAAGGAAACTAAGCAGGCTCACACATAGCCAAGGATACCACAAAATTCATCCAAGACAACACAATTGGGTTTATCAGGCTAAGAGTACACAACAACACATAACCAAGCCAACAAGTTGGTTTATCAGGTTATTAGGAGATGGAAGCACTATATTCTAAGCTAGTGGGCTCACTAAAGAGCTAAGGATGCCTACACCAGAACTAGCTTGACTCCTAAGACATCCACACACACCCAACACAAGGAATCATTCCCTTCTCTTTCACACAATCCCTCAGGCCATGACTTCCCTTCCAGTGCTATTCAAGGGGTGTAGATAAGAGAGCCATTCTTATAGCTCTATCTATGAGGCTCCTGCAAAACACTAGGTTTGTCAAGCAGACTCCTTTCCACTCCTACACAATCCAAAGACCAATTGCATACACAGCAATATACACAATTGTTGGGTTTAGGAAAACAGTTCAACCACAAAATTAATTGCCATGGTGGGTGAAAACAACACAATAACAACAAATCGTATACCATGGACGTTTTGGCCCTAACATGGCCAAAACGAATTCAGTACACAATAATTACAGTGTTGGGCATGGATAAAAACATCCCGGAATCTAAAATCAGAAATGGTAAGTGGGTAAAACAGCCCCGTGAGCCAAAATCAATTTCCAGCTTGGCAAATGGTGGAGAAATACAACAAAAACGTTGGGGAAGAAACCCAACCATAGATCATCACCCAAAACAAAATTCTCAAACGAAGGAGAATGAAGAACGATTGTCCACGTGAGGTAAAAACACACATATAGCAACCCAACGTGGATGAATGATGATGATAAAAATGCCCAAAGGCCCAAATCATGAAGGAGACATATAGCAGGAAAAAATCATGGAGGTCAAATAGCTCCCAAGCTTCCCCTACATGAGAAAAATGAAGAACATGGATGTATGGCAGAATGGCATACGTTTTTGGGCATTTTTCTTGCCAAGGAATTCAGAACATGTTTTTTCCAAAAATGGGTCCTCTAGCCAATTTGAATTTATTCCCATACTCTTCCCACTCCATGCAATAACAAACTCAACCACATTCAAGCAGAATTAAATGATTGGTGAATGAGACAAGAAAGGTAGTTGAATGTTCCATGGGTTCTCCCTTTGACATTTGGCTTTTCCCCATTGGCCCCAAAGGTTAAATATTTTCCCTCCCTATTCCTTAGGAAAATCATGCCCCCATCTCATTATTTATTGCATAGACATAGTTGGTTGTGGGTTTTTAATTAAATTTCATATTTACATGATGATTTAAAATTATAATGTTTCGGTTAGCACAAAATACCATCGGCAACGATTTTAATTGCTGAAACATTAAATGCTAAATCGATGGTGGGGCTTTTTCCTTTAGATCCACACCATGATTAATTACAATATATACATCATATATATTTAATGCAAATGGGGTCAAAACCAAGGTGTTACATAAGAGGCTTCACTAGAATATGTATATACTACAAGAAGTTTGTGAAAGGATTCTCCAAGTTGACTTCCCCACTCACGGATTTGAATAAGAAGGATGCTTTCAAGTGGAATGAAGAGGCTGAAAAGGCCTTCCAAAAAATGAAAGAGGTAATGAGTAGCTATCCCATACTTGCATTACCTAATTTTTCTAAGCCTTTTGTTGTTGAATGTGAGGCCTGAGGTGAAGGAGTAGGGGTTGTCCTAAAGAAAGGCCAACACCCTATAGCCTTTGAGAGTAGAAAGTTGCAGCCTCATGAAAATATTTACTCCATATATGACAAAGAGATGTTGGCCATCATGCATGCCTTGGCCAAATTTCGACAATACTTGGTAGGAAACAAGTTTGTGGTGAAAATTGACCACAATAGTCTAAGACACTTCCTTACCCAAAAGAATCTAAATGAAAGGCAACAAAAGTGGGTAAGAAAGATCCAAGATTATTATTTTGATATTTAATATGTGAAAGAAAATAATAACATTGTAGCAGATGCATTATCTCGAAGACCTTCTTTTTATCTTATGGACATTGCTAAAAATTGGAAAGGCATGCTACTAGTTGAATATGCCAAAGATAAGTTTGCTTATGATGTATTAGATGGACTCATGGGAGATGATAACTACAGAATTTTGAATGGGCTGATATATTATAAGGGAATAATTTATTTTTTTTGAGATTCAAAGCTTAAGTACAAAGTTTTGCAGGAAGCACACGAATCCCTGCTAGCAGGTCATTCGGGGATCTTCAAAACCTATAGGAAACTAAGGAAAAGGTTATATTGGAAGGGGTTGAAGTAAGATGTTCAGAATTATGTGAATGAATGTAAGGTATGTTAGCAAAACAAATCAGAACTCACACACCCCACTCATTTATTACAACCATTGCCCATTCCAAAGCAAAAATGGGACAGTATATTGATGGATTTCATCACCGGTTTGCCCAAATATTTGGGAAAGGATTGCATATATGTGGTAGTGGATAGATTGACTAAGTTTTATCATTTCTTTGTTTTTACATCCTCTTTTAGTGCTACACAAGTGGCTGATCTTTTTTTCAAAGAAATCTTTAGATTGCATGGGCTCCCCAAGAGCATTGTGAGTGATAGAGATGGTAGATTCATGAGTGCTTTTTGGAAAGAACTTTTCAGATTGGTGGGACCTCAATTGAATCCAAGTACAAGATCCGATCCATAAACTGATGGACAAATAGAGAGGGTGAATAAATGGTTGGAAGGGTACCTCTGAAACTATGTGGGAGAACAGCAAAAAGCTTGGACAAAATGGCTACACTTGGGTGAGTTTTACTACAACACCACCTTCCACATGTCAATAGGGACATCTCCTTTCAGAGCATTATATGGTTATGATGTAGTTACATTTTCTGATAAGATATTTGGTGATAGTAGAGCTCCAAAATCTAAATATTGGGTGGAATAAATCCAAGAAAGTTTAAAGCTTTTAAAAGACAATTTGCAGGTTTCCTAAAATTAGCAAAAACAATATGCTGATAAACATAGAGAGGAAAGGACATTTCAGGTTGATGATTTAGTGTAATTGAGGTTGCATCCATACAAACAAATATCCCTCAAAAGAAATGGAGTAGAAAAGCTAAACCCAAGATACTATGGGCCCTACGAGTGGTTCTCCCGGTAGGACCATCGGGGACCACAAAAGATACATATAGAATATTCTTCGAAGTTACAATATTTCAACACTCCCCATTAACTAGAAGGGTATTCTACAACAACATCAAAAACAACAATAATAGGAGAGATATAGAGGACATCATCAAAATCATCAGGATAACACATCTATAAATCATTGGAAGCTTTTTCAACATCATGTAGTCTTCATCTTTAGTCTTCAGCAACATCAACACTTTGACTGCTTTGATCAGCAACAACTTGATCTTTTAATCAGCAGCAACATCTTCAGCACTTTGACCTTTTGATCAGCAACATCTTCAGCACTTCGACCTTTCGATCAGTAACATCTTCAGCACTTTGACCTTTCGATCAGCAACAACATCTTCAGCATTTTGACCTTTCGATCAGCAACATCTTCATCACTTTGACCTTTCGATCAGCAACAACATCTTCAGCATCTTGAATTTTCGAACAGCAACATCATCATCATCATACTCTAATCAGTAACATTGTGATCAGCACCATCATCATCATACTTCAATTTTTGAACAGCATCCTCATCATCACATTTTGATCTTTCGATCAGTAAGTCATCATCATCACACTCTGATATTTTGATCAGTACATTGTCATCATCACACTCTCATATTTTGATCAGTACATCGTCAACATCACACTCTGATCTTTTGATCAGTATGTCATCATCATCATACTCTAATCTTTTGATCGGTACATCATCATCACACGTTGATCTTTCGATTGGTATGGCATCATCATCATACTCTGATATTTTGATTAGTACATCATCATCATACTTTGATCTTTCGATTAGTACAGCATCATCATCATAATCTGATCTTTCGATCAATATGTCATCATCGGTAGCAGCAACCTGCAATCCACATCTCAAAGACAAAAAATTATTTGGTTCACTTTTGGACTTAAAGTCCAAGGATGATGCAATCCCCACCACATTCTCAACAACCAAAGTTACCGGATTGATTATGGGATAATCAATCGCTATCACTTTAGGACTAAGTCCAAGGATGATGCAATCCTACCACGTTCACAGGGACCGAAATCTCTGGATACATTTTGAACTGAGGTTTAGGGATGATTGAACCCACCACATTCACAGGGGTCGATACCTCCGGATACATTTTGAACCGAGGTTCAGGGATGATGCAATCCCACCACATTCACGAGGGCTGAGACCTCCAGATAAATTTTGAACCGAGGTTCAGGGATGATGGAATCCCACCACTTTCATGAGGGCTGAGACCTCCAGATACATTTTGAACCCAAGTTTAGGGATGATGCAATCCCACCACTTTCACGAGGGCTGAGACCTCTGGATACATTTTGAACCGAGGTTCAGGGATGATGCAAGCCCACCACTTTCATGGGGGGCGAGACCTCTAGATACATTTTGAACTGAGGTTCAGGGATGATGCAATCCCACCACATTCACGGGGGCCGATACCTCCGGATACATTTTGAACCGAAGTTTAGGGATGATGTAATCCCACCACATTCACAAGGGCCGAGACCTTTAGATACATTTTGAACCGAAGTTCAGGGATGATGCAATCCCACCACATTCACGGGGGCTAAAGCCTCCGGAGACATTTTGAAACGAAGTTTAGGGATGATGCAATCCCTCTATACTCACAAGGACCAAGATTACCGGATCACTTCTAGACAAATGTCCCAGGATGATACAATCCCTCTTCATTCTCGAGGACCAAGGTCACCGAATCACTTTAGGGAAATTGCCTAGGGATGGTACAATCCCACTGCAATATCATTACTCCCCCTTTTGAGGAAGGTCTTTCTGAACAACACCAAGCTTGTCTTGAAAGTGTTCAAACTTTACTCGAGACAGAGGCTTCGTCAGCACATCATCATCTACATCTTCAATATGTGAATACTGAAATATCACCATCTGTATCTCCAGTATGTGAATATCGAAAGCATCATCATCTATATCTTCAGTATAGAAATACTGAAAGCATCATCACCTCTATATTCAGTATAGAAATATGGGATCACCATCATCTACATCTACAGTATGTAAATACTGAAACATCATCTATATATTCAGTATGGGAATATTGAAATCATCATTATCTATATCTTTAATATGGGAATACTGAAACATTATCATCTCTGTATTCAGTATAGAAATACGAAATCACCATCATCTGCATCTACAGTATGTAAATACTGAAAGATCATCTACATCTTCAATATGGGAATACTGAAATCATCATCATCTATATCTTCAGTATGGGAATACTGAAACATCATCATCTCTATATTCAGTATAGAAATACTGAATCACCATCATCTGCATCTTATCTCGTATGTAGAAATACCGGATTTCTATGTGTTACAACAGAACATAGGGTTCTCTGTCATCACAACTCTGGTTATCACGTAGAATCATTGTAGTATCCATCTTCAATTCAAAGAGACTTGATATCAACTTTCGAAGCCATATGGCTTCACAACTTAGCAGATCAATCTGCTATGTACTCTGCTTCAGTCGTACAATCTATAATCATCGTTTCCATCATAGTATAGATCAAAGTATATAGTCCCTTTTAGATATCTCATCACATGTTGTGTAGCTACCAGGTGAACTCATCTAGGTTGAACTAGATATTGACTCAGAGTGTTCACATCAAAACAAATGTCAGGTCTGGTGTTTGTTAAGTACATCAATGACCCAATGATCTGTCTATATTGAGTCACATCCACTAACTCTGATGAGTCATCAGCTAACAACTTTAGGTTGGAATCCATGGGTGTGGCCATGGCTTTGCATTCCAACATATCGAATATTTTCAATATCTCTACTGCATACTTTCCCTAGTTGAGAAATATTCCTTCTAAATTTTTCCATACTTCCAGACCTAGGAAATAATGCATTAACCCAAGGTCTTTCATCTAAAATTCTTCAACGAGCTTATTCTTGCATTCTACAATCTATTTCGCATTCCCTGTCAGGAATATATTATCCACATACAGTAATAGTATGACATGTTCATCTTCTATAACCTTGAAGTAAAGGTTAGGATCGAATTTCATCAGGAAACTATCTATCCTTCCATACCAAGATCCGGGAGCTTGCTTCAGGCCATAGAGGGCCTTCTTCAACTTGCATACGTGAGTGCATCTGTCTTCAACATCAAATCCTTGTGACTATTCGATGTAAAAATCTTCCTCATTAAGGAAGGCTTGTATTTACTTCATCATGGAAGCAACTACCATGATAGTTCTGAAGGAATTGTACCTTGCTTCCTAGAGTAAGTGTCTCTTCAGAATTAATTTCCTCTTTCTTATAGAAACCTCTAGCCACAAGTATTTCCTTACTTCTATCAGCAACATATTTTATCTTGCAAATCCATTTGGAAGATACCACATTCTTGCTTTCTGGTTTGAGTACTATATTCTAGTATTCCTTCATCATAACATCTTTTATGAGTTCGTCTTGTCAGTTCATCAACATATCCTAGTCTTCTGCATTCAACCTTGAAGGTTGGAACCCACTTTACTCTTGGTAAAGTCTTGATCCATCAGGAAGCTATCCATCATGTCGTATCATGTTGAACTCAGATATCTTCTGTAGTTACTCCCCCTGAAGTGGAGTATCATCTTCCCTCTTCATTCTGTACAGGTGGTTCTATGCTTGATATATACTTCTAGTAGATCTGGTCAATAGAGTATGTCATGTCATAGTCTATTATTTATGAGACAAATCATGAACCTTCCTTTGTACACTTGTTCTTGCAGATCCATATGGAAGATACTATGTACTTCCCTTTAGGTCTCGAAACCATATCGTATACATCATTCCCCATGATCAACAGTTACTCTTTGATCATAGATTATTTCATAGATGGAAAGGTTAGAATCAATGATGTCATCTAACTATGTTACACAACTAGAGTGTGTCCGAGGCTTCTTAATTTGGTTTGGAAGTCTCTCCATTCTTTTCTTCATCTTGAGTTATCTCTCATACCCATGGTGGTATTTATCCTTCAAGGTGGTTCTACCATTCTCTGAAGCTCTTTCTTCCGTCACAATGTCTTTGACCCTGGGAGCTTCATATTTATGTTTATTGGAGTGAATCTTGAATTGTCATCACTAAGTCTCGTCCTTCTTTTCTTGTAGGTGGTTGTACAGGACCTTTCCTACAATTCAAATGCACCAATTGCATGGTTAGAACTATTTCATAAAACATATGTATAACGACAAATTCTTATGCATCATGCAACTGTTTAGTCAACACAACATTCATCCATATCTCACTACTGTCATTAATGCAACCAGTCTATCATGCATAACACATCAACTGAATATAATCAAATGTATAACAAAACAATATCATGAAATGACAATTAAATACTTATCTTTTATTCGTTTCATGGGTAGACTCCTTCTTGATCCTTCTACTTCATCATCTTCTTCATTCATGACATCATCATTTCTTATCCAAATGATAAGATGGATAAGAGGTTCTTCAAGAATTGAGTTCTTCATATTCCTCGTCGCTTGAGGGATCTTCTTTGAATGGTGAGAGCTTGATCTTCAATTTCTCCCATATTCTTCTTCTCTTCTTATGATTCAAGCTTGTTCTTCTTCCCAGAGTCAGCTGAAAGTAATCACTTCCTTCTAGCATACATTCCTTGCATGAATGAATCCCATGACCTTGGGAGGCCATTCAAGGTGGCTATCACCACTTCTGCATTCTTCACTTCTTCTCTTACCTCTTCAATTTGTTTCTTAAGGTCTTCTTCTAATGTATGTCTTTCCTTCAAATAGCTTGTTCAAGGAATCAAACATCTCTTTCAATGTCTTTTAGGGAAGACACTTGTGGTACAAGTTTATCCATGACTGAATCAGCAATGATCTTCTTGGCCTTGACCAAGTTCTTTTGGTGTAAGGCTTTGAGCCTCATCTCCCTCTGGAACTAGAACCTCTCTACTCATGTAGGTGTCTAATTCATTTTCTTCAGAGAGATAAAATACATTCATTCTTGGAATTTTTCAACTTCACCAAACTTATCATCAAGCTGATGAGAACCTCAAATGGAAATAGCAAAAGATTAGATCTTACAGATTTGAGGTGTCCGTCCTGGTTTCGGAGCTGGCTGATCTAGGGTTTTTCAAAGAAAACCTAATTTTCAAAACTTGGAATCTTTCATATATTATTGGATATAAATATAGATATCTTCAAGCTGAGCTGTCCAATGTACTCCTTTTCTGAAAACTATGGAGGGAAGTTCCCGGAACAAGAAGCCCTAGTTTTCCAATTTCTCCTGCAGAAATGTCTGATACTGTTTCTATGATATCTTTGAAATTACTACTCATATGTGTCTGAAACTTCGTAATGAGGTACCTTCACATGTCCCTATTCCAACACCATAGGTTTCATCATAATTTGTTTCACCAATTGGGACTTATGATCATTTTCCCAAGGTGACCTGTTACAGGACTGTTCAGAACATCGAAGTTGTACGGACTTCCACGTGTCACGGTTTCATCTTTTGAGTCTAATACTCGGAAAATTGAAATTAAAGTCTATGAAATTTCTGTAAAATCTTCCAAAATTTAATTTGGACCTTTGTAGCCCAACATATATCAATTCTCCCCAGGTGTCCTGTTTAGGGATGAATCCTAGAAGAGGCTGGAACCCTAATGTGGAGGGATCATATCTCCCAGAATATAGTGAATATAAGGCTGAAATTTGGATACAATGTACATCAGGATTTTATCTTCGAACTCTGAAATTTTCAACTCCTGATCCTTCACCAATCCCGAGATATAGCGAATGTACCAAAACTTATCTATTTTATTATTTAGGGTTTTTCCAGCTCGGGGTCAAACTAGGGTTTGACTTTCCTGGAGTTTCACCCAACCAAAAATATTGATCCAGGACTCTAAATTTCCATTTTGATGAGGAGAGAAATCCTATGCCAGGCTCACTTAAAAATTCTCCTTCTGTAAAAAGCCCTGATTTCTTGCACCGAAAACTGAAAATGCTCGGAATTGAATTCCGCTTCGACAGAAAGATGCGCCCTTCAATGGAGAGTCATCCTAGCCTTCTTTTTCTGATCGATTGTGGAGAGAGACCCAGCCTAGACTTCTTTTTATGATCAATTGTGGAGAGAGACCCAAAAAGTAAGAATCCCTAGCTTCTGTAGCTGCACAATGTCTTCTTTCAGGTTGGCTCTAATACCGTGTTAAATTTTCATATGCTATGGCTAGATCATTAGTATTTCATTTCAATTTCATAACAAAAGCATATACACAGGATCAATGAAAGATATACAAGCACAACCATACAAAAGGAACACAAAGATTTATCCTGGGGAAACCCTAAAGGGAAAAACCCAACAAAAGCTTCCTCGATATAGATGCCCCAAAAGATAAAAGGTAAAACCAAAAGGGAGATCAAAGATTGATCCTCCTCCTTCTCTAGCTACTTCTCTCTCCTCCACTAATGCGCTACACAAGTGAGAGTGTGTGTTTCAAATGAGGAGTGCCACACCTCTATTTATATTCATTCGTCCACTTTAATTATCAATTCTGGCATGTAGGCTCGAGTTAATCATGTAGGTTTGAGTTACACATGTAGGCTCAAGTAACCACACTAGGGTGCTAATGACCCACCTTTACAATTAGAGGGGACTACCTCATGACTCTTATTAGTTCTTCCGATTAGAAGTATGGGGGTACAAAGTAATACAAGTGGTTCTCTCGGTAGGACCATCGGGGACCACAAAAGATACATATAGAATATTCTTCGAAGTTACAATATTTCAACATATTTCATGTTTATTGTCTCAAGAAATCTATTGGTTAGAAAATTGTCATTTTAGATACACTCCCTCCTTTGGATGATGAAGGACATCTCACACTCATTCTGGAAAAAGTTTTAAAGACAAGTGAGACAAGATTGAGGATAAGAACAATCAAAGAATACTTGGTGCAATGGAAGGATATACCAAGTGAAGATTCCACATGGGAAGAGGAGAGTATTTTCCAGCATCCAAATCTGAAATTGCTTGAGGACAAGCAATATTGGGTGGGGAGGACTGTAATGTCCCCATTCAAATAATTGCATAGAGGGACAATTCCATCAATCCTACTAGTTCCCTAGGTTGGGTGGAAACATTAGGGAGTTAATAAGGGAGCTAATAAATGGTGTTTAGACATTATAAGGAATAAATATTTATTTAATGGATTTAATTAAATGAATGAAATTCAAAATTCAAAATGACTATGGAGAATGGAGACACATGGAGACTATGGGGTCCACTCAAGCTAGAATTCCTATGTTAAATGGAATCCTCCTCTTGTAATTTTGAATCTATGGGAAGCCTAATGTTTTGGGATGGATAATTAGGTTAATATACTTGTACATATACTTCATAGGTCTAATTTGGGATGAATTTTAACTTACATGGTAAAGGAAGAGCCAAATGGGAGTTTCATGGACACTTGGCTAGATTCCCCTTACATTTATGACATCTATGAAACCAATGATGGAGATTCTATGAAAATTATGACACAAGTCAGATATTAAGGCTGACATACTGAGATTTCAGTCCTGAATAGATCATCTTAGAGGTAGAATTTGGGAGTTGGATAAGGCCAAGGGGCTCCTACTCAAATTTGGGAGAAGAGGGAAGGTGAAGAGAGAGACCACATGGCATAGCATGAGCAGCCGCACCAATTAGACTTGGATTTGGTTTATGGATGGATTTGGAATATTAGAAGACCAATAATTTTTATAAAATATAGGGATCATCCATGAGAAGAACTTTTTTGATCATTTGTGAAATTTTCTATTGTGAAGAGAGAGAGCTAGTGGAAGACTAGTTCATGCCTTAGCCAATTTCGAGGGTGAAAGATTCCCATCCTAGTTGGTGTTTGGAGAGGCCACTCAGGTATTTCAAGGAGGTTCAATGGATTCATAAGTTACAGGTACAATTTACAGTATCTCATGGACACATCAATTTCAGCTTGTTCTTCCTTTCATCTCAAGTTTTCTCACTATATTTCAGCTCTATGGAGTGAGGCGCACTTGGTGAGCTATTCATATATTTGAGGGAATTTATCTTGGTCCATTATTTTGTATGCTGATTTAAATTATTTGTTATTTAATTTCAGAAATATCTCAGGTCGAAATTCCAAGAAGTCTCATGTATTATTGCTCAATAATGAAGAAACAATGGCATTTCCCCACTACCTTGTTGTAAGCTCTTATAATCTTGATGGATTCGAATGGATATATAAAATATTGATTATTTATGAATGAATGGACTATAATTAAATTATATTATGGGTTTCATGTTTATCAACTAAGAATTTGTGGCCATTGGGTTGAATTTCATAGCATTTGGGACAAACTACCTCATTTCCCCAAGGGTCGAAAACTAGTTTTTTATATCTGATTGAAAGAAGTGATAAAATCCATGGGAGGTCGATTGGTTATGCATATGAGTCTATGATAATGCATTATACACATACCTTGCTTAAATTTAAGAATTATATTGGTTTTCTACACATTTGGGAAGCCATTTCTATTACTTACCCCGAGGGGATTTGAACCCAAAATTGCTAGTAAAATCATTTATCTTGTTCAGAATTTAGTACAGACTTTTAGAACTGATTGGAGGGACATAATACATCCCCAAACATAAAAATTAAGTTATTATATCATTCATACACCTTCTCTGAATATTTGGGAGCAATTGGGATGATTTGGAGACCAAGACACTAAAACTAGTCAAGAGCCAAAATTGTGAAAATTTTGGAAAATTGGGCATTTTAGTAAAACATTTAAGAAGGGACATTACAATGGAGGTGCTCCAAACAACTTAAAATGAATTTCTCGATCGCATAAATTGAAACCATTTCTACTTTATTCCACATAATGAAACAAGCTATCTCATTCTGAAGAATAACATCGACACTTAGAATCTTGACTCAAATCACTTGTCTCTCTTCCTTCATCAATGTTTGGACAGGACACTAAATTTTTTGTGGCACCTAGAAGGTTTTTCCTCTGTCATTTTTTATGAAGCATGGTCCAAGTTGGCATTTACTATTACCTTGAGTCAGATTCTCTATATAGAAGATTCAACGCTAGATTCTGGGGAGCCCATAAGATGTTTCCTTCAATAAGGAACGAATATTCCTATCATCCAGGTTTGAGATTATAAAATCCCGACATTTTCACTCTAGGTTAAAGTCAAATTTTTCCATCATGTTTTGGGATTGGTATAGCTCAGTCGTCATTTAGTGGTGCAATGCATGATGACTACCATTTTTTATAGTATTTTGGGCTCCAATCACCTTTCTCGCTTCATTCATCAATGTTTGGATAGGACAATCGCATTCACCAGGTGCACTTAAGTTGTGTCTTTGATGGAAGTTATCCCACATTCATAAGAATCATATTGTTTAAATATTTCTCTTTGAGGTAATCTGGGTGGGCGCTTCCAAATGGACATGGCATTAAATGGTGTGACTTTGACATTAAAGACGATGGAGCTCAATGATGAGTGATAAGCAAATATTTTTAATTTAAAGTGATATCCTTATGTTCTGGCTTGTTTAATTTAAACAATAAAACTAACTTTGAATATTATCTTTTAGTGTGGTATCCTTGTATTTGGGTTTGTTGAATTTAAACAATAAAACTAACTTTGAATACTATCCTTCGTATTTGGGCTTCACACTTACATGTTAGGTGGCGTATCCTTAGTATTATTTAAACAATAAAACTAAGGTGGAAAGGGAATGTGCCCTGGTTTTACCCCATGTTATTGAATTGCATATGATGTAAATAGCATTAATAAATCGTGGTGTGGAGCTCAAGGAAAAGGCCCCACCATGGATTTAGTGTTTTATGTTTCGACAATTAAAATCGATGTCGATCGTTTATTTGTTAGCCAGGCACAATATATTTTGAGACATCATGTAAAAATGCAAACTAATAAAAATACCACAACTAGCTATGCGCCAAAACGTGAAAGAGATGGGGGCATGAATTCACAAGGAATAGGGAGGGGGGAATATTTAAACCCTTGAGCCAATAGGGTAAAGCCAAAAGTCTAAGGGAGAACCCATAAAATTGTCAACTACCATTTTGTCTTTTTGTGCCAACCATTTATTTCTGCCAAAAATTGGTCGAGGAATTTATTTTCCTTGGGGTGGGAAAGGTATGGAGGTCAAATTCAAATTGGGACGACCACCCATTTTGGAAAACATGTTTTGGCTTATTGGGAAAGTAAGAGCCCAGAAATTCATTCCTCTCCCATTCTCATTCATGTTTGTCTCCCTAACGTAGTTGAAGGTGGTTGAGCTCTCTCCTTCATGATTTTCCTAGCATTTTCTTCACTTCTCCATGCCCAGAATTCGTTTTTGTGTTGTTGGGCGAATGGGAAGAAGGGAACCACAATTTTGGGGTTTTAAGAGGTTGTTTTTTCCCATGTGAGTAAGCTAGGAGTTTCCCTCATGTTCTTCTTCCGTTTCTTCAATTTCTCCAAGATGGGAAACTCGTTTTTGTATTTTTCAGTGAATGGCCAGAGGAGAACCACAATTTGGGGGTTTATAGAAGCCATATTTGCTCCTGTAATTCCCATAGGAATTTTTTTGAATTCGAACCCACGAATTGGGGGTTTATAGAGGTTTTTTTTACCTCTGTGAAGCCCAAGGACGTTCCCTGATATGATTGCTCACCTAGGTCATTTTTCCCCCATTTACCATTTTGATTTTTGGTTGCCAGGACGTTTTTGTCCATACCCAGAAATTGTGCTGGCTGTGAATTGCATCCTTGTGTTGAATTGGCTGAGTAAGCCCAAGGAACCCATCTGTTAGAGGGTTTATTATGTTTGTATGTGATTGTGGGCTTGGCTGAGAAATTATAAGGAACCCATCTGTTAATTGGCTGACTTTGTTTTGATGTGAGGGTTGGCTTGGCTGAGTAAGTCCAAGGAACCCATGTGTTATTAGCTTATTTCCTTAGTATCCCGTGAAACCCAATTATTTATTGGTTGGGTTGGATAGTCTGTGAAACCCAACTGTGTGTGTATGGTCTTGCTATGTGTAAGCCTGTTGTTCCCTAGTTCCTTGCGGAAATCATGCCTAGATTGGGGGTGGCAGTGGTGTTGAGATATTGAGCAGCACACTGGCCTATGGATGGGTGGAACGTTGCAGCAACATAGATATTTACGGGGAAGCTTATTCTCAAGATAAGTATTTTCTTGTGTATTTACCTCTGCAACTGTATTTGTTTTAATGAATTAATATGAACATGTGGAATACTTGAATGAATGTGTTTTTCTTCCACTGTGTATTTACATGTATAATGCATCTATGTATGTATTTTATGTTCAATGCATTTTTAATTGTTATGTTCATGGGGCTAGATCGCTCGTTTTGACAGCAGCAACAGTGTGCAATCGCGTCCTCTCCATCGTCAATATGAGGGGATGGGACGTGACAATGTGGTATAAGAGCACTGGTTGCAAAATTGGGCCTCAATAAGCCAAGATGAATATTTGACAAAAGAAAGATCACCCTCCGTGGTCAGTAGAAAAAGAAGCAGACAAAAAAAAAATCAAAATTTTTTCTAAGTGTTGAAATATTTTCCATGTCGGCTAAGTTGGTCGAGTTTCACTGATACATGTCGGTTGAAATGTATGAGTTGCGGTGGTGCGTGTCAGCGTGAAAGGCCGAGCTTCATCGATGTCAGAAGAAAGACAGAAAATTTTTCAAATTTTTTTCTAAATATGATTGTGTCGATTGAGTTAGCCGAGTTGAGCCGACACATGTCGACTAAGTTAGCCAAGTCGATCCGATGAAGCCTGCAGTGACCGTGTCGGCATGAAAGACTAAGTTCAGCTGACAAAGAAGGAAGAGAAAGAAAAAAAAAATTGAAAAAATTTCTAAGTGTTCGAAATGGGAAAAATTCGATAAGTTTTTCCGATACGTCAGTTGAGTTGGAGGAGTTTCACCGACACATGTCTCCCAAACTTGGCAAGTTTCGCTAATGATAGAGAAAAGACAGAAAATTTTCCGAAATTTTTCTAAGTATGGACATGTCAAAAAAACATGGAGAGTTTTTTCGATGCATGTCGGATGAACTCAGTGAATTTCGTCAATGCGTTTCAGGCGAAAAAAAAGCGAGTTTCGCCAATGCATGTCGGGCGAAAAAGATGAGTTTCGCCAATGAAGGAAAGAAGAATGAAAATTTTTCTAAGTGTTGAAATTTCCCTTCTCAGCAAGAAAAGATAAGTTTTTTCAATGCATGTTGGGTGAACTTGGTGATTTTTTTCGACACGTCAGAAAAGTTTGGTGAGTTTTGCTAACCAAAAGAAAAGGGTGGGTTTTGCTGATATGTTGGAAGCAAAAGCAGAGTTTTGCACACACATCGGGAGCAAAGGTGGAGTTTTGTCGATCGGAAGAGAATAATGATTTTTTTTATATGTGTCGAGTGAACTTGGTGAGTTAGACTGACACATCAGAAGGAAAACCTGAGTTTCTTCGATCAGAGGAAAAAATGAAAATTCACTGAAACAGAGAATTTCAATAGGTTTTTCAATGGGATTTACAGGTTCTAGAGAGATGAAAAATGGCAGTGAGATTATACGCCAAATCGCGTGAAAATGAAAGATTTGCAACAAAAAAGGACTTGCCACAAGGGGGAAATCCCCCTTGACCCCCGTCGTCCCCCTGAGACAGTTGTTGATTGTGAAAGAAAAGTATATGTTTTGACAAGCTGTCAACATGTGATTTTTCCAAATGCAGGTAAGTAAATTGTACATTCCTGAGAATGTTATGAAGCTAACAATGGTGTTCTTAAACACATTTTGTAGAGTCATAGTGCATATTGGAAAGTTGGTCTTGGTCCAACCAAGAAGCTCAACGTCAAAAATATTAGCAGCATGGATGATGCACAAGATCCTTGTGGACACAGGGAAGATGCTATGGGGGGGAATCCAAGAGATCCACAAGAGAACAGAAAGCCACTCCAATGCTGGAGATGTGGAGGACCCCATTTGCGTAGGAGTTATCCACATGGGGAAGGGTATGTAAGGCCAGCTTACAATATCCAAGAAAATGAAACTGAAGCTATTGGGAAGAGGGAACAAGAGATTTCCCCAGATGTTGTAACTACCATAAGAACCCTGAGGGTAGAGTTGCAGGGCTGCAAGGAAGAAAACAAAAGGATGTTCAAGGCTTTGGTAGAGAAAAAGTAGTTGACTACAGCCATGCTATAGATTTTGGAAGACCTTCAAAGGAAGATACACTATGGGAATCAGTTAACAGTGATAGAAGGGAGTATGAGAAACTCCCACAAGAAGAATGAGAAGCTTAACCCAAGGAAGAAAGGGTTTAAACCTTCTCACCTCCTGAAGCAACAAAGGCAGCCATCACAAGCTGTGATTGAGACAGCCATAGTGATGAGGGAAAAGCCAAAGAAACCACCTAGGAAGTTGAAACTGTGGGTCAGGAAGCTAGGACCATTCCTAAACTTTGTGCAATGTTAGAAGGCCACCAAGCAAGTCATAACTCAACTGTGGTGGAAGTTGAGGGTGAAATTGCAGAACAGACTGTTTCTGTTTTGATTGACCCTGGATCCACTCACAGCTATGTCACCCCTGGACTTGTTGAGATGTGCACTTTGAAGAAGTTAAAGCATAGAAGATCATAGTTAGTCCGACTGGACACTGGAACCAAGAAGAAGGCCACTGAGGTGGTAAGGAATGTCCATTGGTTACGAATGGGCTAGTGTGTAGATCTGAATGTTCTACCACTTGGTTCTTATGATGTCCTCATTGGAATGGATTGGTTGGAAGCACATAGAGCAAAGCTTGATTGTTACAACAAGACTTTTGAGTGCTGAGATGAAGAAGGCAAACTAAAGGCTGTAAGAGGCATTCCAAAAGTGATCTCCAGTAGGCATATTTCAGCAATGCGGCTAAAGAAGTTATGTGGGAAATTTGCAAAGTGTATGCAGCTCATGTTTGGAGGCAACAGATAATGAAACCCCTAGGTTGTAGGACTTTCATGTGTTGCAGGAATTCATGGATTTTTTTCCTGATGAAGATTCAGGGATTCCTCTAGAGAGGGACATTGATTTCACAATTGAACTTGTGCTAGGATCAGCGCCAATGTCCAAGACACCCTACAAGATGAGCACACCAGACTTGCGAGAGCTGAAATGCAGCTACAAGAGTTGCGGGAAAGGAAATATATCAGGCCAAGTGTGTCCCCATGGGGAGCACCAGTTCTGTTTGAGAAAGAGAAAGATGGTACACTCAAGTTGTGTATTGATCGCAGACGGGTGAGCAAAGTCGTTGAAAAGAACAAGTATCCTTGCCTAGGATTGATGACCTCTTTGATCAAATGAGGGGAGCAAAGGTATTTTCCAAGAATGACTTAAGGTCTGGTTACCATCAGCTAAGAATCAAGGATGAATATATTCATAAGACAACCTTCATAACAAGGTATGGACCTTATGATTTTGTAGTGGTATCATTTGGTTTCAAAATTGCACCAGCTACACCCATGTGCCTCGTGAATAATGTTTTTAGTAAGTTTCTGGAGAGGTTAGTTCTTGTTCTCCTTGATGGAATTCTTATTTATTCTAAGAATGAGGAAGAACATGTGGAACATTTGAGGCTGACTTTGAAATTTCTTAGGAAGCATAAGCTGTATGCAAGGTTGAGCAAATGTGACTTCTATAAATATAGAATTCATTATTTGGGTCATAGTATCTCAGATGAAGGAATATCTATGGACCCTGAAAATATTGAGGCCATTATGAGTTGCCATGCTGTTGGCAATATGGCAGTGTTTAGGTTGTCATTGATGGCAATTAGAGCAGAACAAACAGAGCTTGATGAGATCTATAGGCAAGCTCACATTGAAGTGGATGGAACATCAGCGCGAGAATGTCTAATGGATCAAATAGATTTTGGAATGGTTCTTTCAGAGCTCCTGGCAAGCATGGATGAACAGATTGCCAACATGAAAGAAGAGACACTAAGTAGAAAAGAAATAATGGAAAAGGTGGAGAAATGGATGGTTTCTTGTGAAAAATAAAATTGGCTCGAAGACTACAATAAGGATCAAAATAGGTACAATGCTGCTAAAGGTGTACATTTAAATCTTAAACGAGCATAAAACTCCTTAAAAGAAGAGAAGCGGCACAGGTTGCAAAAGCTTCAAGTGCTGGGGACAACATTAGTAGAATTGTGGAACCTAATGGATCTTCCCACGGGAGAAAAGATAGGGTTTGAACATGTGACATCTTATATCTCAGTTTCAGTCGATGAAGTCAAAGGGATAGGACAACTTGCTTATGAGATTATTGAATGGGCTCAGGATGAGGTCCGGATATTGGATGTGTTAAAGGCTAGCAAAATGAAGGATATTGTGCCTAAGAAGTAGCAGGTGATTTGTCAAGTTTTGAGCCGCTATAGCGGGTGATTTGTCAAGTTCTGAGGTGCTACAGCAGGTGATTTTTCAAGTTCTGAGCTACTATAGCAGGTGATTGGTCAAGTTCCAAGCCGCTACAGTGGATGGTTTTTCTAGTCAGAGCCGCTACCTTGGATGGTTGTTCATGTTTGGGAGGCTATGGTGGATGGTTGTTCAAGTATGAGCCGCTACGGTGGATGATTTGTCAAGTTCAATCCACAACGGTGGGTGAATTTTTGGTTTGAAAGTCAGAAAGGCTTCCCATTTATTTTGGCCTACTACGTTGGATGGGTTTTAGCTTTTTGATCCACCGCATCGGAATTTTCGAAGATCCAAGTCGCAACAGTGGATGGGATCTTGGTTTGGTCGTTGAAAGAATCTTCACTGTCGAGCCCGTGGGCATGAACAGAAGGAGAGCCATGTGAAGAATCCCACAGGGATCCCGCAGAAGGTCTGAGGAAGCCCGCAAATGTGATTGAAGGATGCCAGTAAGGGAAGTGATGCTCACATAAGAGATGTGCCCGTAAACTAGAGAAGGGAGCCCACAGCTGTGAGAAAGAGAGAATCCTGAAGGCCAAAGGACATAGTATGCCCGCTAATGAAGCAGAAGAGACCTATAGGATTGGTTTTTGAAGTGCCCGCGAGCCAGAGAGAGCTCAAGCACACAGTTCTGAAAGAGATGAAGCCTACATGCTTGAAACTAATCTGTGAATCAATTAATTAACTAAGAATCTGTAAAGAGATAGAGATACAATTAATTAATAAAGAAAAGAATAAAAACTGATATTTGAAGAGGTGTGAGGAGAAGATTAAATTAATTTGTAAGTAGAATTAACTTAAAAGAACAGAGATTTGAAAGCGCATGATTGTGAAATGGTATGTTTCCTGAATGAAGAGGTGCATCCGTAGGAAACATGAAGATACTTGTATGAAGAAGTATGAGTGAGAGATGTGTCGATGTCATTGAGATTGATGTAGCTATAGTATAAGACAAAGACCAGTGGACCAGACAGAGAATGGAGGGAGAAAGAAATCTAACATATTACAGAAAACATATTAGGGTGGCAGGGTGGTGCTAGGGCAGGCTACATGCCTGAAAGGGGGTCTTAGCCTCCTTCCAGTAGTGGCTAGAAAATCAGGGTATAGGTGTATCCTTGTCTGTATGTGCAGACAAAATCGAGGGTGTGGGTGCATCCTTCAGTGGTGGCTGAGAAACTTGGGGATTGTTGTCTCCAGCAAGTGGTTGCTTCCAAATAACTCTTGTAAATACAATTTTGCAGTATAGAACAAGTTGGTGGTTTACCCTATTGGGATTCCACATTAAAATTGTGTTCTGTGTATTATTCTTGTTATGTGTTTTGTGTATCTTGTTGATTCCATGTTTTGGTTAAAGTTTTAAATAAGTAAAACTTAACAATAGTGATTCACCCCCCCTCTCAGTATTGACCAATATTCTAACACCTGCTCCAATAAAGATGAAAGATGTAAGATATTTTGTGTGACTTGCAGGGTATTGCAAGAAGTTCACTAAAGGACATTCTGCAGGTAAAGTGGAGCCTATGTATAGGCTGAAGAGGCATGCATGTGAACTTGTAGTTCCATGAGGAGATGACCCTCGTGGGTGTGTACATTCAGATCAAGACTTACTGGAGACTGCAGGTAGAATGACATGAATGGAGCAGTATGGTTGTGCCCAATGAAACCCAGGGCAGGAAGCTACCATGTGATATGAGAAGAATCTCATGATTGAAATCTAACCTCTTAATGGGGTAGATCTTTAAATTTCATATTTCAAACTTTCTTGTTGATTTCTATTTAACTATTTGGCTGATTTAAAATGGTGTCAAGATGACATGTTGTATGTGGATGTCCAAGTTTTGGGACAACATGTGTAAGTAGGGGATTAGTGCTCCCACTTGCAAAATCCAAACAATATGAGGATGGCCTCATGGTTGCAAAAATCTGATTTTCTGCAAGAAGCAGAATTGTGAACTCAGATTTTTATTGCGTCAAGAGGCACTCTACAACCCAGTATGAGGGAGATCTTGTAACGTTTGTCTAATCATAATTTGTAACCTTTGTAACAAAAGAAAAATAAAAAAATAAAAAATATTATGTCATCTATGTGTATTTTCATTCAATAGCTATATAAACACCATAAAAATTAATAAAATATGAAATCTAAGACAAAGAGAAGCCGCAAAGAAAATGAAACCAAGGAAGAATAAATCTAAACATAGGGAAATAAGTTTCCTTCGCCCAAGATTGCATTTTAAATGATTGTTCGGACATTACTCCTATAGCATAATATATTTATGCACATAATGCCTGATGAATATAATCAATTTGTCTCTCAGACATGATGCCTGATGCATCCTAACACTTGACGCCTGATGCATCCTAGCACTTCAAGGCACCTAAAGTATCTTCTGGTCTATTCTTGCGCTGGAAATCATTATTTTAGCGGTCCGATGAATGTATTCAAGAGAATTTGAGTTGTTGTTGCCATAAGTTTAGATTTATTGTCCATTAAGTGTTTATTAGAGAAAAAATGTAGAAATGAGTTACCTGCATAGATTTTGAAATTGGTTATTCGGGTTCCTATGGTTATTGTTTTCTGTGAAAAAAAACCCTGCTGAAGTTTTCGTGATATTGGCAATAATAATAATAATATGTTATTCTAACTGCACTGACAACATATTATTAGTCATGGCAACCTCGATATTCAATAAAATATTTTAGTATGAACCAATGCAAATTGTTGTGAGCTATGAGTTCTAAGAACACAAAATTATTTCGAATTTCAACCGACAGGTAGAGTTCTAAGAACACAAAAAATTATATAATGCCGAATTTCAATGGACAAGTACTACGATGAGCTACACCGTTTGTTCTCCTACGTCAAAATTTTACGGAGTCGCTTACTTCGTAGCATCGGGCAACTAAACTATTTAAAGTAGTTAACCCGTTAAAAGTGTTGAACTTATATTGTTTTATTTTCACATTTTATAATATTTTTGATGAGTTAGAAATTATAATTGTTTTTTTTTTTATAATATAAAATTTTAATAAATACAAATTAATATTTTTGATGAGTTATAAATTAGAATTGTTTCTTTGTTATAATATAAATTATTAATAAATACAAATTAATAATTTTTTGAGATGATAATAAGTGACATTAAGAAGTTATTAAAATTGTAATTAAAATGGTTGAAATTATTAATAAATACAAATTAATATTTTTTAGAGATGATATTAAGTGACATTAAGAAGTTATTAGAATTGTAATTAAAAAAAAAATCAAAACCCTCATTATAATGTTATAAGTGTATATGTGAAACCCATACTTGTAAATTTCTTTAAAACAAATAATATTGAATCTAAATTTCATAATTCACAGTTAAATTATTAATACCAGCCTAGATCCAAATACTAGGTTGTATTAAGCGCTCAACTATTGCACGCAAGGAGCTATTCGAGGAGAGGTTTGCACCTCCGAATATTTGATCCCTCTCGGCGCTTGATAGAGCCTAGGATTTGGATCTAGGTTGGTTTAACTATAAATGTTATTGATCGTTTGATATTTGGGAAATCATGTATGCATGAAATAGATTTGAAAATCTATGGTTAAAATTTTATGATGGCATCTCATGTGAACTACATACTTGTATGTAACGCAAGGATGATTTTAAGGAACCATACTTATTTAAAAGTGTATAAATGTTGGCGAATCTTACCAATTCTTAAAACGCCAACTATAAAATGTTTGGAGATATTTTTCAAAAAAAATTAATTTCCAAAGATTTTATATTGTTTATATAATAATTTGGCGATTTTAAGGGTGAAAAAATTTTACCCCATCAAAATTGGGCGAAACAGGGCTTCAAAAAATGCAAAATGGTGAATCTTTTTTGGGAGAAAACCCCCTAAAAACAGCCCATGGGCTAAATTTCGCCCCTAAAATTATGAAAATACGCCCTCGGATTACATAGCTTCTCGGAAGGATGTGTTTGGGATACATAACTCCTCAGAAGGATGTACTTGTGTACATAGCTCCTCAAAAGGATGTACCTAGGGTACATAGCTTCTCAGAGGGATGTGCTTGGAATAGGTTTGAAAATCTATGATTAAATTTTTATGATGACATCTCATATGAACTGCATGCTTGTATGTAATGTAGGTGAGATGATGAAAATATGTACTTGGGGTACATGTCTCCTCTGGAAGGATGTAGTTGGGTACATAGCTTCTCCCCCCTACCAGCTAGGCACCGGTATGCATCATTGGGGATGCCTATGGTGTAAGACATCTGGTTAGACTTCTTTCCACACTCATTCACGTCAGAAGGGGACTGTCATGAGAGTGGGGGCTCCGTGAAGAGAATAACCCCTAGGTACTATGGTGTCCGAAAAGGAAGCGCCTAAGCATTGGTAAGCACTTGGAGGAGGTTCTAGGCCCTTAAGCCAGAGCTTTCATTAAGCACCCAAGGAGGTGTTAGGATTTGAAGCGGGGCTAACCAGATCTCGATTGAGAGATGCTATGCAGATAAATATTTGATTTACTTAGAAAATTTTTGTTGATTTATGTAAATACACATACGCATATGATGTGACCATTATTTTGGAAAATATTGTTAAAGGTTGAATTTTATAGGAATGAATCTGACAAGTGAGTTGATTCATTTTGATGTCTGTAAAGGAAGTTACCGAGCACTAGTAAGCACTTGGAGGAGATGCTAGGCCCTTAAGCAAAGATGCCATTGAGCACCCTAAGAGGTGTTAGGCTCTAGAGCAGGGCTGACCAAGATCTTGGTTAAGAGATGCTTTACTGATAAGTATTTCGTTTACTTATCAATATTTTGTTGTTGTTGATTTTCTGTAAATATACATGAGCATATGATGCAGCCATGGTTTTGAAAATCTTGTTATAGATTGCACCCTATAGGAATGAATCTAACATGTGAGTTAATTCATTGTGGTGTCCAGAAAAGAAACAACTGAACTTGGTGAGCACCTAGAGGAGGTGTTTGTTATACCCAAATCCTATCACCACCATGTGATAAGACCTTTGACTTACATGTTTTCCCTTAATCCCATCACTTAGAGTGGAAACCCATGTTGTTTGTCAATTCTACATGAAAAAACTCAGCACCGTGCTTTCCCTGTGAACCATGAGCGGTACCTTGCTCGCACCGCCTGCATCTTGTTTTCCATAAGAGGTGCCACTGCCTATGGCATTTGGTCCATAAGCATTTCTCATCTAACCCACTCTGTCATAAGAGAAGAAAAGAGGTACCCTGGGTAAAATGGAAAAAAGAGAAGTTTCTCGAGGCTTCTAGATCATGAGCCTCGTGTCCTCCCTTATCCCTATCATTGTGGGTCAGTTAAGCTCGAGATCCCCCATCATAGGATCTTAGATGCCACCTCATCCACAAATCTCTTAATTATTCCTATCCATTGAGCCTTATAAATACAAGCTCATGTCTATGGTTGAGGGGGAGAACTATAGAGGTATTGTTATGCTGTTGGATTGACAACTTGGCCCAAGCCAATGGAGAGCATAGAGAGCAAACTTGAAGCTTATGGGGATGAAGTGTTTGTCTTGTGGAGATGCTTGTCGAAACTAAGGCTTGATTGGTTGTAAACTTCTCCATACATCTTTAATGAAAATTTGATTTCTTTCCCACATTACTGTTGTTTTGATTTCACATGTACATGTTGTTAGATTCCTTAGTCACTAACATGGATAAGTAGATGATTTTTTGGTAGTTTTGATGTGTTTGCATGTTTGATCTGTTTGTAGGTACATAGGTTCACTATCGAAGCAGCATTCCAGGTGTCTACGACATCCAGGGAAGGTCTTCATCCTTTGTCATTCACTCATTTGTTTTGGATCCGAACCATTCAGACCAGAGGAACAGCTTCTGTCCGCAAAAGGTGAAATATTCATGGTTACAAATCTGGTGACTCCACTAGGGAATTGATACATATATCAGTTGATCTAATCTTCCTCAGTTCTTTAACTCTTATCTGAATCCAAGCTCCATCTCCAACTCTCTTCAGTCAGATCTACTATTTGACTCAGTGAATTTTAGTTTGAAACTTTCAGATCTGTTCATATTTGAAGTAATTCAACTTTTTATGCGCTTTTTTACTCTCAGTCCATCAATTTTTACCTTGATATGATCTTTTTCTAACTTGATATATCATTCTCCTTTGTGTTTTGGATCTATACAATGAACCGCTCTTATGCTATTGGCGAGAAGCGGTGCCACCGCCTGAAACCTTCTAGCAGCACACAGTGTCACCGCCTGAGTCCTGTTATCCAGAAGTGGTGCTCGTCCAAAACCACTCTATCAAGACCCCTCGAGTGCGGTGTCAGGTAGGCCTTATTCCAAGACTACTTTTTTTTCATTTTTTGCAAAAAAAATGAGTTGGTTTGCTTTCAGCCCTGCACTGTCAGGTTTGTGTGTTAGAATCTGATGCTTATGGTTTGAAAGTTGTGGTAAAAGATCGGTTTTATTGAAGAATTCAAAAGCTAGATAAGGCTTGTTGATTGTCCATTTTCTTCCGTGCTTGTTGGTTGTCTTTGTGAAAGGATTTCTTTTTCAAAAGCTTAGGTGTTAGAGAGATCTATTTTTATTTATGTTATATAGACTGAAAGAAAAACGTTTAATTAACATCTTGATTTCATTTTTTGTTCCCAAAGAAGACTTGTTTTTGCTTGTTTAAAAAGAAAAATTTTTACTGAGATTAGGTCATTATCATTAGTGAGCATAAGACAATGGATCTCTTATTGGCCTCAGAATCTTTCAGGTTCTCTATGATCTTTTGTCTCTTTTGCATTTTTACTATCTCATCAAAATAAATAAATAAAATATTATAGTGTTAAGTTAGATCTATTTATGCTTTAAGAAAAATCGAAAAATAGAGTGCATATGCATATAGTGTGTTTCTTGTTTTTCTTTTAAGGAAAGAGACTCCTCCCCTTTTGATTGCTTTTAGAAAAGAGAAATGAGTTTGGAAAGTGCTGCTTGTCTTTGATTTTGTGTTCAAGATTGTTGTTTGGAAATTTTTGGTTTTGAAGAAAAAGAAAACACTCTCTTTCCCTCCCGTAGGTAGGCATACCACGAACGGTAAAGTGAAATATTTGCATATGCATATTGCATGGTTTTAATTTTTCTGTCAAAACTCCATGCATTCACCTAACCATCCACTTTAAAATTAATGGTAGTTACAGGTTAAAATTTACATAACAATTTGAGTGATAGGTTAGAGACATGTTCGGGCGTCGTTAAGCATAGGAGCTGTCGTTACTCATCCGCATTACATCTCGGGACTCGCGCAGTTCTTCCACGTACCATCATTATATCGAACGGCCTTTCACGTACCCTTGAGGTATATAGAAAGCTACTTCACGTACTCCATTGTATATCAAAAGGCCCCATGTGTATGGTTATGCATTAGACAGCACTACTACCGATTTGATCTCCCGCGTACCTTGTGTATATCGAGAGACCCCACTAGGATACCTTATCCATCTGAGGAAAACCCTTTGTCCATCTTGCTTGGAGCCATACACCGAAAACAATATTCAAGGAGATTACTACACATGTACCCTTGAGGTATATCATGAGTGGCACCTTCTTGACAATCCTGGTGAGAGACCTAACTATATGAACCCCTCCTGTCATTTTAAGTTTGTTTGTTTGACCTATAGCTTGAGTAGGGAAATTTTTAGTGTGTTTTCTAGTTTTTGAGACCCTAGGTTAGATAGGAGCTGTGTAAACTGACTGAGCTAAGACAGTCCAGAAGAGTACAGGGCTTGCCACCTGATTTTATTCCTGTTTCAGGAGAAAATCCAATGGAAGCTATCGACTAAGGAGCTTCTACCACCTCCCAAGTGGGAGATAATGTGGTTGCAGAAAGTGGAGTACCATATCCTTCACACTCGCCTCCCTTGGTCCAACAACATTCTCGAGGTAATACTTCATTCAATTCTCCCATAGAAGGTCATGTTGATGATACTACCCGTCCGTATTATGGTCCCAATGCTCCATTTTGGGATACCTCTATAGGACATGCTATTGCCTCATTTGGCACCCGTTTAAACTTTTCTGAAGAAGAACATAGACAATACCACATAGCCATTCTCCATGCACAGGAGATTGAAAAGAAAATAGATGACATATTGGGCACACCACCATCACGTTCCATAGTTGTTCCTGTGGGATATCATTCACTTACTGATTCTATGAGACCCATTGAACCGATTATAGATTGCACAGTAACTCCACACAACCCAAGTCAAACTACCAACCCCACCACCTCCCATATTATGTATGTTCCCAATCCTCCCAGGTCTTCCTCACCTAAGGGCTCAACCTTCAATTCATGTTTCGTCATTACCTTCTAGTGCCAAGGGGCAACCCCCGGCACGACCTACGTTATCTGGCACCGGAATTGTATCTAGTCAAGGACAGACCTTTGTTATAGAGAAATATATAGTTTCTATCCCTCCCACCCACACTACTATGGTTAATCCCCCATCTATTTTAGGCCAGCCCTTGGGGGAAAAACCTATAACCAATCAAACCTCTTGGGTTTATGGTTATACAGCAAATCAAATACCTGTAGGAAACATTAATTATCCACCCAATCCTACAGGAATGCCTTATGTTGGAATTCCATATCCTAGTAATACTTTCACGCCATGGGGGAAACCTAACTGGTCCTACATGCCAGCTATGGGGGGGATACCCATACATACTGCAGGAGGTGCCGAAGGACCGCCTTATGGAGGTCCTCCCACTGGGGGGCCTAATGGTCTTGGAGGGCCTGGTGGCTTTCCTCCTTATGGTCCTAATGGTCTTGGTGGTCTTGGGGGGCCTAGTGGCTTTCCTCTTAATGGCCCTCCTCCTAGTGGTTCCGAAGGCTCTGAAGGTTTACCTCCTAGAGGCCCTGGAGGGTCTGGTGGTCTGCCTCCTGGTGGTCCCGGTGGTCCTGGTGGTCCCAGTGGTCTTGGTGGTCCTAGAGGCCCTAGTGGTCCTAATGGTCCTAATCCTGAAAATAAACCCCCTGCGGGCGAATTTTTCAGTAGTTCTTCGTCACAACAACCTGTCTATCAGTCTACTTATGGTCCTACTGGAAAATATATGCCATATCAATATTACCAATATGTGAAACCTAACCGTCAGTTACCCTTCCTAGCAACTTTGGACTTGCCTGATTTGTCCAAGTTGATTAATGGCCCCATTCAACATAACCCCTCGTAGCCTCCCATTCCAGTAAAGTTACCATCGGACATTCCAAATTTCAATGGGAAGCAGGGAGACGACCCAAAAAACCATGTCACGACATTCCTTATGTGGTGTTCTTCAAACTCCCTTATGGATGATTCAGTTTGTTTAAGACTCTTTCAATGAACTTTGACCGGTTTAGCTGCGAAATGGTATATTGAACTTCCACAGCACTCATTTGTGGATTTTGGCTTGTTGGAAACTGTATTTCTTACACACTTTCAGCTTCCTATTCATTATGAAATGGGTACTGATCTCTAAACTTCTCTGCGACAAAACACATCCACCCACATATCCGATCATATCCATGAGTGGAGAAGGCGGAGAAGACTTATTAAGGCTCATATTCCAGATTAGTTATTAGCTTATTGGTTTGCCAAATATTTGTTGCCTCCTATTGCCCAAGATGTGGCTATGGGCAGTGTCGTTACTGAAGAGAAAGCCATTAGTCAAGCCCAATTTATGGACTTGGTCTATTCCCAGTCCGTAACTTTGTATGACTTGATTCCTCAAGCTCCTCGCCCAAGCACTGATCCTGCAAATCCACCAGCAGAAGTCCCTGTTGATGGGGTTGTTGGTTCAATCCAGTCCCCATCAACAGCAAAACCTGCCAAGCAACCCGAGTCGGCCACCCCTACTCCTTCGACTCCCAAGGTTTCCGCCAAGGTTAATTCTATTTAGAGTATTCAAACCTCTGGCAATAATAAAAAGAAAGGTAAAAGTAAAAGTAAAAAACCTGGAAACCAATAGGAGAACCCAAAACCAACCAACAATGATAACAATAAAGGGAAAATAAAAGCAAAATATCCATGTCTGCTATGCGGAGGTGACCATTTCACAAAAGAGTGTCCCCGTTGGGACGAAATCACCCAATTTTTGAAAAGAAATCCCACACCCGCAGTTTTCACGGATCCTTTTTACTCTCAACAACAACCGATAGACCACATGTCTAATCAGGGAAAATCTAGTTCGTCAGAGGAAAATCATATGATGTCCTCGGATACCATTAGTCTGCAAACTCGAAGTCAGAATTATGACAAACCCACAGACAAGAAAGAAGACCATTCTTCTTCAGGGAAAGCTCCCTCTACTGGTTCTCCTGAATCCTCGTCTATTGTCCCCCTAACCATCGAAAAGCCTACTCTCGATATGATTTGCATCCACCCAAGAGTACTCTTAGGAAGGTTGTTTTTAACCCTAATTCCCAAGCTACTCAATTTTATAATGTAGTTGAAGATATTGCTCAGGCACCATGTGCAATGTCTAACTTGGAAGTGCTCCAAAGTTGTCCTACACAACGCAAAAACCTGTTAATGGCGTTATGAGCTTTAGACCCAGATGATTATAATTTGATTCATTTCAATGTCAAGAACTATAATTCTAGACTACCTCACAAACTTGATTTCCAAATCATCACAAAAGTAGTCGAAAACAAATTCTTTAGGACTGTCTTAGACAAAGGAGCTTCAACTTCAGTTTTGTCCCTGTCTTGTTGGAAAGCTATCGGCTCTCACGAGCTTGTAACATCACCTATGACTCTGAAGGACTTTGATGGACGAGGTTTCCAGCCCCATGGTCTCATATCATCCCTTGCAGTCGAGCTTGGTGGAAAAATTGTTTCTATTTAAGTAGAAGTAGTGGATGCCCCGTTATATTACAACCTCCTTCTAGGAAGAAATTGGTTTTACGCTGTGACTGTTGTCGATTTGACAGTATTCTGAACAGTCCAATTTCCACATCTAGGGATAATTTATACCATTGATCATCTTGATTTCTATATGTCGGATGTTACGACCTCTATAGCTAATAACATCCCTATGTTAGGACAGTCCCCTCCTCCTTACCAGTAGGCATGTTGAAGGATTCATCCCTTATGGGGATTTTTCCAGCCAGTCCTCCTAACACAGATACAGTGACAGTAAATATGATTGCCTCATTTGATTGTGAGCCCAAGGGCAAACAAATTGTTGAGTCCTCCTCGTTGAGTCCAAATGAAGAAATGTACAACACCATTCAAACCCTTTTCGATGATCACACCAATGACCTTCATCTAGTGGCTTCAGATCCTTACCACCTGCCTTACTGGTTAGAACCATCTCTTCCTGTTCTGGATTATCTCTCTGAGACTTTTCCTTTCGATGAGTCCATTATGGAGATTATGAATACGAATGAGTCCATCTGGGAGGATCATCATCATAAATCCCTGTTCCTCCCCAACACCAGTTCGGTTAACCATGACTTTGCGTCCTTGTTTTCCACTGATATTGTTAAAGCACCTCAAAGTCCTATATTGTTGCAAGACATAGATTCAGAAGAAAACCTTTTCAACATTACTTAGCAAATCCGATTGACATATCAACCAATCCTGGTACCATCGAGCATGTTCATGTTGGGAAGAACTGCTTAGCAGATGAATCTGAAGCATACAAGGCACTTTTCAAATGATTCTGTGATATTTTTGCCTAGTCTTATGAAGAAATGTTGGGGATAGACCCATCCATTGTGGTCCATGAAATTAAAACCTATCCCATGGCTAAACCTATCAGGAAAAAACTAAGGCAAGTCCATCCACGGAAGGCCGCAGCTATTAAAGCTGAGATAGAGAAACTTCTCAAAGATGGGTTTATTTATCCCGTACCCCTGACGCAATGGGTATCGAACGTTGTCCCTGTTAATAAAAATTAGGGCACCATTAGATTCTATATCGATTTTAGAGACTTGAATAAATCTTGTCCCAAGGACAATTTTCCTACTCCACATATTGATCAGATTATCGACAACTGTGCTGGAAGTGTCATCTTCTCATTTATGGATGGCTTTTCTAGCCATAATTAGATTGAGATATTACCCACTGATCAGCACAAGATGACATTCATTTTCCCATGGGGAACCTTTGCGTATAGGAAGTTACCTTTTGGGTTGAAAAATGTCAGAGCCACTTTCCAGCGTGTGATGTCTTATGTGTTTCATGATATTAAACATATTGTTGAACCATACCTTGATGACCTCCCTGCTCATTCACAGCGATGGGATGACCACCCTTGTCATATTAGAGATATTTTCCTGAGATGTCGTCATTATAATATATGGCTCAACCCGCATAAATGTGTTTTTTGCATTGAGACGGGACGTCTGCTAGGTTTTGTAGTCTCTAAGGATGGCATTCGGATAGACCCTTTGAAAATTGCCACCATTTTAGCTCTACCATCCCCAACCAATCTTCTCGAACTCCAAATTTTGCAAGGAAAGGCAAACTTTCTCCGTTGTTTAGTATGTAATTTTGCAGAGAAAACACACGGTTATATGTGTCTCCTCAAGAAGCACACTCCGTTCTTCTAGGATGACCAAGCTCAATGCACCTTTGATAATCTCAACCATGCTCTGACTCATTCACCCATGATACACCCCCCGGATTATTCAAAGGACTTTCTCTTGTATATTGCTGCCTCCACTACTACCATCGCTATGGTTTTGGTGCAGGAAAATCCTAACGGTTAGGAGCACATGATTTACTATGCTAGTAAGAATATTATGGATTCTGAAACCCGATATTCATGCATGGAGAAGTTAGCATTAGCCATGGTCATTGCTGTACAAAAATTTCATCACTACATTTTGCTCCGCACAACCACTGTATTGGCATACCAGAAGCCTATGTATTACATCCTGACTCATCAAGTGCTCGGGGGAAAGTACTCTCGATGGATAGTCATACTACAGGAGTTTGATCTGGAATTCTCCAAAGCCACATTAAAGAAATTCTTGGTCTTTGTTGAGCTCATGTGTGATCTTCCCTATGCTTCGACGGAATCTGAGCCTAGTGATTCATTTCTCGATGAATTCCTATTCCTAATAAGCACTACTGACCCATGGTATGGAGATATGCTTATTTATCTCCAAACACAAAGATTTCATCCAAATCTATCCTATGATGATCACCGCTGTATCCGTCACCACGCGAAATACTACATCATCCTGAATGATACCTTGTATAGACGTGGGATTGATTCTATTCTCCAGCGATGCCTCACCCATGAGGAAGCTGAACATGTGTTGAATGATTTCCACTCTAGAGCATGTGGTGGTCATTTATCTGGGATGGCTATAGCCCAGAAAATCCTTCACGCTGGCTATTTCTGGCCTTCGGTTTTTAAATACTGTCATGAGGCTATTAAGAAATGCCCACCTTGTCAACATTTTTATCCCAAAAAGTGCTTGCATCACGCTCTGCTACACCCCATCATTGTCGTTGGCCCATTTTCCAAATGGGGGATTGATTATATGCATTGTAAGCCTACCTCATCCGGGGGGCATGGTTACATCATCGTAGCCATTGACTATTTTACAAAATGGGCTGAGGCCATGCCTACATATGCAGAATATGGTAAGACTATCTCTCTCTTCCTATTCAATCATATCATAACTAGATTTGGTGTCCCGCAGTCCATTTTTACTAATCGCGGATCACATTTCCGTAATCAAATGATGGAGGAACTGAGTGTCAAGCTAGGTTTTTGCCATGAAAACTCTATGCCATATTATCCATAAGGTAATGGTCAAGTAGACTCCATTAAAAAAGTTTTGAAAACTATGCTTTGTCGGATGGTTGGAGATCATAAATCCAACTGGCACTACATCCTTTTCTCCACTCTCTGGGCTTACAGGACTTCGGTGAAAACAACTACTGGTTTCACACCTTTCCAGCCTATCTATGGACTCGAAGCTATCTTACTGATTCAATGTCAGGTTCCATCCTTAAAACTTGTTGTCGAACTTCTCCCTGACACTTCCGCAGAGGAAGAGATATTTTTGTACTTAAGCAACCTTGACGAAACTCAGAGAGATGTTGCCTTGGCTAATGAGGCACATAAGAAAGGCATCAAGGCGCAGTATGATAAATCTGTCCAACCCCATGCCTTTAACGAGGGTGACCTAGTTTTGACTTACGACCATAGATATGACAAACTAGGGAAAGGAAAGTTCGAGTCCATGTGGTATGGTCTTTTTGTCATTTTTAAAGTTTTAGAGAAAGGGGCCTACGAGCTCGTTAACTATGATGGAATCCCTTTAGGGCAACCTCGCAATGGGTTGTACCTGAAGAGGTATTATGCCTAGGTATTTCTTGGATAGTATCTTGTATATATGTATATTGCTTGACTTTCAGTGTTCTTTTAGTATTTTCAATATGGTTTTGAGTTTAGTGTCTGCATTTGTTTATACCATGTTTTGGTCATGCAAAGCAGATGGCTTTCTACGGCTTCTTTGATGGTGCTTGCCGCCACACCTTGAATCTTGCCTCAACTGCTTGGGTCCTCTATTCCCCAGCTCAATATGTGGTCAGTTCATGAGCGTTTTGTATTGGTCCCACTATCAACAACACCGCTGAGTATAGAGCAGTCATAGGTCTTCTGACTGAAGCTGCCTCCCAAGACGTTCACAATCTAGTAGTCTTGATGGACTCACAACTCATGGTTTATCATCTAAACCATGTTTATACCATTAGAAATCCTATGCTTCTCTTCATCTTCCGAAGGGTACGCTTGTTAGAAAGGTCATTCGAAACCATCACCTATAGGCATATCCCTAGGGAACATAATGTAGTTGCTGACTCATTAGCTAATTACATCCTAGATTGGCATATTGCCCATTCATGATATTAAAATCAAACATGGTTCATTGTAAATAAACAATTAAAGACACATAAAACTCATGTAAAATACATCCACCATTTGAGACATATAAACACCAGGTAAAAGTCTGTATATATAGATATATATAGATATATATATATATATATATATGAACATGTTTACAAAAAATAGGTCACGAGACCTCATCTAAAGCACGTAGGCTTTCAAGTAAAAATCACCATACATAATCCTGAAGCTATCAGCTTTCATCATCTAGTGATGCTCGTGGTAGCACATCACTGCCCAGGCTACTCTACGTAGCAGTCTACTAAACTGACCCGATACTCCTGTTTTAGGTCTCTAATACCTCAGAGGGAGGTCATCAATGGAAGCGTCAGGGATGTCTAGAGTCAACCTCTCCAAGTTTTCCTCTAACTCCCCAGTCACATCATCACCCTGCGATACGAAGCAAGCTCTAGCTCATCTATCCAATGGGGAAGCTCCCCCAAGTCGTGCTGCTCCAACATCTGCATGAAAATATTCAGGTCTCGTTACTTAACATAAAAAATATTAAATATTAAAAAACATAAAAACACTATTTCCATTTAGGGTTTCTTGCTTCTTACCGATGTCACCCCACTGTCCACCAGGAGGGGGCGATAGGTCAAGGTCTCCACTGAATTCCTTACCCACATAAGCATAATCCTCCACCATGAGGATCTGATCTCTCAACCATCAGAAGAACGGGTCACCGAACTTCACCTTCCCCATGCCCGCTCCAGTACAGGACATAATCCGGACCCACCTCTACATGCGAGGGTCTCGTGCTCTCATCTATGTAAATACCACCTGGGGTCTCATCTGTGGTACCCGCTCGAAGAATAAGTAGGATAGAATGGAACCAAAACTGAACTGCTTCAATTCCCCTTGCTGACACTTGGTCAACTAATCCTTGAATATCAGAAGCAGGGTTTTCTACCCAGTTGAAGACTGTAGGTGCCATGGCCTCTATGGCATAGAGAATATGTGCCTTAGAATCCTGTTGCACTCCCTGGCTTCTCGCCACTCTCTACATCGTAAACAATACAGTCCGTAGAGGTCCGTCCATCACTGCCTTTATGGGGATTTTCTTCCCCGATGTCCTTGTCCTTGGAATACAGTGACGGTCTATCAACTCTTTTGTGGTAATATCCCCTCCTCGGGAACCTGTCAGTGAGATGGGGGCACCTTGTCTTGAAAGTCCAGTCAAGAATTAGATATCCTCTACCTCAACTGTTAGAATATGAGCCCCAACCTCAAAGTGTTGTTGCTCTAGATTCCACATCCGGAGTATATGCTCAAGCAACCGCTTGTGTGATACCATACTGGGAGTCTGAAATAATTTTAGGATTCCACAGTCTCATAATGCGGCTATGCAACCCACATTCCTTTCAGCAAAATCATCATCGTTATCATGCTATCTTTCCTTCCAATCACCATTTTTTATCAGCAAGAGCCTGCCAAAACAATCACAAGACCCATTAGAATCATTCTTAGTCATTCAAATCAAAAGAAATGACATAGTTTCGCTTGTGTCAATAGTTTTACATCTTCACGGCCGGCACCTCCTGTGCGTCATTGAAGACAGGTGGTGGCACCTCCTGTGAGCTTTGTTTTCAGCACAGTTCTAGCGAGGTACCACATATCTTGCAAGGGATAAGCATGGGATAAGAACGGTGCCCGCTCCCATGATTTTAGAGATTTCCATATGAGCCCAAAACACCATTCAAAATCAAAATTGAGACTATGAAAAGGAAGAGTAGGGTTTGAATTGTTACCTGGAACTGACGGCGCTCGAATCCGACTATGGAAACTCCTGATATCAGCAACTGAAGATCTGACTAGGAAAGTGCTCCAAATGCTCTCCACCATGGGATAGGAGAACAGTAGCAGTAAAGTCTTGGGAGTTCATTTTTTACTTTTTCGTACTACCATAAAACGAAAAAAGTCGTTGAGCGTTTATTACGACACTTTAGTCACGCTCTCGAAACCCAATATCAAAGGTCCAAGTCTATTTTTTATTCTTTTCAGGCTCGTAAAATCTCTCATAGTGAAAAGAGACCTAATGGAGTCTTCTTTAAACTCTTTTCGGGCTCCTTAAATACAAAAATATTGTAGAGCGATCTTGTCTTCTTCACGCTCGTTAAATCATTTGAAGAGTCGTCTCTCCGATGGTAGGTTATCTCTTTTTCGATTCAGATAGACTATTTACGAAAAAGGAACACTCCAACCAACCATGACTGGAACAGTTCTCTAAGGTATGATTTTATACTTTTTTGGGCCTTAGGGACTAAATCATACGAAAAAGGACCTTTTGGAGTCTTCTTCCGTGGTCGTTCAGACTCTCTAAACATGAACGATATCGAGTTTTCTTTCATTGGACTCGTTAAATTAAACATTGAGAAACCCATTTTTGGGAACGAAGCCCTCCTCTCTCAGGTTCGTAAAACATATGAGTTTGGACGTGTCTTCGGATGAGCTATACCAAGTGTTTGTTACCCTCTTTAAACTCGTAAAACCAAAAAGAGGCACTCATCAATCATGATGGGGAAAATGGGAAGGGAATCATTTTTGTAAATAAATGGCAGTAGTTTGTCGTTACCTTTGAACATGGCACTTGTCTGCATATCATTTCAGTCAATTGGGTATTCATCTGATCTTCGTGACGATCCACTCTCATTATTCATGCCACTCCTTTGAGTCTTTCAAAAGAATGCATTGTCCACTGTCGCACTGTGTGTTTGTCCCGTTGAGTCATGCTGCCAAGTCTTTTGTCATGCTGCCCGATGTTTAAAGGGAAGTTGAAGAATTTTTTCCTCTGCAGTCAAAACAGTCTCTATATCAGTACTTTTGAGTCAGTCCTATGGTTACTACATTCACATCATTCCAGAACTATGTTCCGAGTTTCATGTCGTCGATGTGGGAGTCATCATGGCCCTCCTTTGACAAGACCTTTCCTGTTGACATCAGCTCATCATCCAGGAAATAGTCTTAGAAACAAAAACTTAGTACCTTGAGATCTGTAAGCCTTAATGACAAATTCTCTTGCTCTCGACATAGGTTCACATCATTGACTTTTGATCGATAGAATCGACTGGGTGTTTGACATTAGGACATCTATTCACACTCAGTAGATTGTACTAGGGTACCTTGGGAATCATTGACATCAATGGTGATCTCCCTCGCACTTGTTAATGGTTCACATCATTGGTCGGTAATCAAGTGGTTTCTACCATGTTTGAATTCAGATCATTGTTATCACATGGATAGAATCGTACTTTGCGGAAGACGAGATGAAGACCCTGGGTATTTGTTTAAAGTGCTCATTGCTTTTCCCCAGGTTGCAATGGAGTTTTGTATATCTAGCATGGATCCACATTTGTATGGTCGTGGCTATGCTCAAATTTACATCTGTATGACATAGATCTACGTTGTATGTCTAGTAGCTATGTCCAAGTTTGAGTTCTCTATCACATGGATCTACGTTGTATTCTAGTAGCCATGCTTGTTTCTTCCTCCCATGGATCTGCCTTGTATTGGTCTACAGCCATGAGTTGGTTACTTGTGTCTATGAGTCAAAAATATTGATGTACTATAGATGCCTACTTGACAACATGCTTCAATCGAGATGACATTTTCACCTCGAAGTGACAACTTGTTCTCTCAAAGCTCTCGTTTATCATATCCCTCTAAGACTCGCGCTTTGGGGGGCATTCTGTTATACCCAAATCCTGTCACCACCATGTGATAAGACCTTTGACTTACATGTTTTCCCTTAATCCCAGCACTTAGATTGGAAACCCATGTTGTTTTTCAATTCTACATGAAAAAACTCAGCACCACGCTTTCCCTATGAACCATGAGCGGTACCTTGCTCGCACCGCCTACATCATGTTTTCCATAAGCAGTGCCACCTCCTCTGGCCTTTGTTCCATAAGTGTTTCTCATCTAAACCGCTCTTTCATAAGAGAAGAAAAGCGGTACCCTGGGTAAAATGGGAAAAAGAGAAGTTTCTCGAGGCTTCTAGATCATGCGCCTCATGTCCTCCCTTATCCCTATCATTATGGATCAGTTGAGCTCGAGATCCCCCATCATAGGATCTTAGAGGTCACCTCATCCACAAATCTCTCAACTATTCCTATCCATTGAGCCTTATAAATACAATCTCATATCTATGGTTGAGGGGGAGAACTATAAAGGTATTGTTATGCTGTTGGATTGACCACTTGACCCAAGCCAATGGAGAGAATAGGGAGCAAAGTTGGAGCTTATGGGGATGAAGTGTTTGTCTCGTGGAGATGCATATCGACACTAAGGCTTGATTGGCTGTAAACTTCTCCATACATCTTTAATTCAAAGCTGATTTCCATCCCATGTTACGGTTGTTTTGATTTCACATGTACATGTTGTTAGATTCCTTAGTCACTAACATGGATAAGTAGATGATTTTCTAGTAGCTTTGATGTGTTTGCATGTTTGATATGTTTGCAGGTACATAGGTTCACTATCGAAGCAGCATTCCAGGTGTCTACGACATCCAGGGAAGGTCTTCATCCTTTGTCGTTCACTCATTTGTTCTGGATCTGAATCATTCAGACTAGAGGAACAGCTTCTGTCCGCAGAAGGTGAAATATTCCTGGTTACAGTGTTGGGCTCAAGAACGGAGCTATCAGATCTCGGTTGAGAGGTATTTTCAGATGATCTGATGCTTGCAGAAACTGGGCTACCTTTTAATGCACACCCAGGTGTGGGATGGGTCAGGGTTATGAGTGCCATGGTTGTATAAAGCCAAGTCGGATACTTGTGGAACCAAAAGAAAATACTTATGCAGATAAGTATTTGGTTCACTTGGCAACTTCTTGTTGAATTATGTCGATATACATGTGCATGTGATTCATCTATGATTTTGGAAAATCTTGTGAATCTAACATGGGAATTGACTCATTGCTTTGGGCTTGAGCATAGGTATTGTTGGTTTCCAAAGACATTGGAATGTTCCAATCTGAGGAAAAGGATTCTCCAAGACCCAAAAAAAAGATTCTATGGTGTATACGGACGCATGAAATAAAGGAGTAGAAGGAGTTCCAGATCAGGCCATTGGACAGGTAAAGGTGCAGAGGAAGCACCACAGTCCTGATACAGCTACATGGGAGCAGGAAGATGCCATGCGATTGGCACACTCAGTTTTTGGTTCAATTTTATAGAGCATTGAGGGCAATGCTAGTGTAGCATTTTGTTAAATTTTTGTGGAGCTCAAGGAAAAATCCCCACCATCGATTTAACGTGTTATGTTTCGGCAATTAAAATCGATGCCGATGGTATTTCATGCTAGCCAAACACATTATAATTTTGGACATCATGTAAATATGCAATTAATAAAAATACCCACAACTAGCTATGTCAATGCAACATTAAAGAGATGGGGGCATGATTTCACAAGGAATAGGGAGGGGAAATATTCAAACCCTTGAGCCAATAGGGTAAAGCCAAATGTCAAAGGGGAAACCCTTAAAACTGTCAAATACCCATTTTGTCTTTTGTTCCTAATCATTTATTTCTTCCATAAGTGGTTGAGTTAGTTAATGCATGGGGATGGGAAGAGTATGGCAATCAAATTCGAATTTGAGAAGCCATCATATTTTGGAAAACGTGTTTTTGACTTGTCGGGCAAGTAAATGCTTGGAAATGCATGCCCAAGCCATTATTCACCCACGTATTTCATTCCTCGCCCATTATCATTCACGTTTGGATCTCTCACGCAACTAAAGGAGGTTGAGCTCTCTCCTTCACGATTTCCTACCGTTTCTTCATTCCTCCATGCCTAGAATTCATTTTTTGTGTTTCTAAGTGATTGTGCAGCAGAGATCCATGTTTTGGGGTTTTGGAGAGGCTGTTTTTTCCCACGTGAAACCTGTAGGCATTTTTCGATTTCAAATCCATGAGATAGGGGTTTGTAGAGGTCGTTTTTGCCTCTGTGAATCCATAAAACATTTCCTGAAACGAATTGCTCACCTGGGTCATTTTTCCCCATTTACCAATCCCTTTTTTGGCTGCAAATTGTTTTTCCTTCATATCCAGCATGTGTACTTATTGTTGTGTGCACCCTTGTGTTTGTTGTTCTGTAAATCCTTGTTTGGTCTAAACCATAGGAGTGGAAGAAGGAATAATTGGCTTGATAAACCTAGTGAAGAGATGAACCTCACAAACATATCAAGAGGGGCTGGTTATTCTTTCTTGCACACCCTAAAGAGCACTGGAAGGGAAGGCATAGCCTAAGGTACTATGTAGCAGAGAAGGGGATGCTTCCTTATGTTGGGTGTGTAGGTATTTATGAAGCCAAGCCAGATATTGTGTAGGTGTCCATAGCTTAGTGGATGAGCTCACTAGCATAGCAATTCCACCTTTCCACCTCCTTAGCAACCTGATAAACCCAAACGTAGTTTTGGTTTGGCTGAATTTTGATATATCTTTGGCTATGTGTGAGCCTGTTGTTGTTCCCTTATTCCTTGTGGGAATCATGCCCAGCTTGTGGGTGGCAGTGGTGTTGAGATATTTATGAGAACACTAACCTATGGTTGGGTGGAACATTACAGTGACATAGCTGGTTGCGGGAAGCTTCCTTCTCAAGATAAGTATTTCTTGTGTATTTAACCTTTGCAACTGTATTTGTTTTAATGAAATATCATGAACAGATTGAATGTGTTGAATATATTTGCTTCCGATGTATAGTGCATTATGCATCTATATATGTAAGTATGTTAGTTCAATGCATTTTTATTATTCATGTTCATGGGGCTAGAATGCCTGTTTAAATGATAGCAGTAGCTCACAGTCGCATCCTCTCGGAGGGGAGGGGACGTGACATTTGTAACACTCAGTGGTACGAATTTTAACCAATAGATACATGAAAATTCTTAGGAGTGCATTAACTATTAGCTTCAAAAAGCGAAGCATGCAATAAGACATCAAAGATATTGTCTAATAAGATCATGAATAAATTGATTTTTCTATCATATTGGGAAAAAAAATTGGTTTGTTATGTTCAACATTAGAGATTGGGGAAAAATTAAAAGTGAAAGGTTAAAAGTAATAAAAATAAAAAATAAACCATTACAATAGTACCTTGGCCTTTGGCGGGAACTAATAATAATTGATCACAAACTATACCAAGTGTGCTAAATTTAAATAGCAATACATTACCAACCAGCCAAAATGTTTGGCAATGGACGGAAGGGAGAGAAAATGACTAACAAAAAGAGAAAGCTACCAACATATCCATAGAGGGATGGAAACAAAAATGTGCATAACATTAACATGTATTAATTTTGTATATGTGATTAATAAGGGGTAAACTAAAAGATAGATTATTTTCCTTGAATTCAGCTACAATGGACAATGTGATTTTTGTTGAAATCGTGTTTTTTATTGTTCAAATCGTAATTTTGATTGCAAAAATGAATTCAACACCATCAATTATCCTTGGAAACCTTGAGTGTGCAATTCCAACAATCTAAAACTGTAATTTCATTAATTTCCGTTGGATTTTAACTAGAAAAATCGCAAAAAATGAATGCAAATGTGAATAGTTTCTTAAGAGTGGATTGGGTTAAGAAGATTGGGTGAAGCAATAATAAATTGAAACATTGACAAGTTATATGATATAAGTGTTTCTCTAGCCAAGCTGGAGATATAAAACGAGGAAGTAGTGTAAATGTCAGGAGATTTGATTTTTTTCCAAATTTTTGTTTCAAAATTTAGTTAAACTATAGTGGAATTATTAAAATTGTATACAATTTAAGTATAATAAGGATATTTGAAGGTAAGTGAATTTATTTATGTATTTAAAACTAGCAATCCATATTATTATTAATGATATGTCTTATATATGTTGATCAGCATATATCAACCTTAGGCGCACATTTAAAAGTGGTTGATATATGTCGATTGTAAGAATTAGTCAATAATCATCCTTGTCCACCTTATTTTATTATGCCGATAGGCATATATATCTTAGAATTTGGGGTGGACTACCATCTATGCTTTTTCATCTACGGACGAAAATGAGACAAGTGTACTGTCCAGATTGATTCTATGTGCATCGTCCAAGATTAAACGAGAATGAGACAAATGTACAATCGAGATTGATTCTATGCGCATCGTCCAAAATTAATAATTAATAATTTCATAAAAAAATAGATTAATTAATATGTGATAAGTACAATTAGAGATAGTTTTAAAAATTAAAATTAATAGTAAACTATTTGATTATTAGATACAACTACGAGCTTAACTCCATCGATTATTAGATACAACTATTAGCTTAACTTCAACTTTAATCATAGTTATATTGGATAATTATTAGCTTAAATATTAGATATAACTATTAGCTTAACTATTAGATACAACTATTAGCTTAACTCCAATGATTCAAAAACTATTAGCTTAACTTAAATTCTAATCACTTAAGGCTTAGGCCAACTGCATTTGGCATCTAGGATTCTAGCTTTAATGTGTAGTCATGTAAGAGTCAAAATCCTATTAAAATCATTCGAACTCCTAATAAACTCCTCCAAACTCCTAATAAACTCTCGCATCTCGTAGTTGGGCATCTGGCTAATATATAGTTCTTATTACATGTTTAGGTTAACTTAAACTCTAATCTTAGTTATATTGGATAACTATTAGAGACAATTATTAGCTTAACTCCAATGATTCTGCAACTATTAGCTTAACTTCAACTCTAATTACTTAAGGCTTGGTCCAACTGCATTTGGCATCTAGGAGTATAGCTAATGTGTATTCATGTAAGAGTCGAACTCCTAATAAATTTGTTCGAACTCCTAATAAACTCCTCCAAACTCTTAATAAACTCCTGCATCTCGTAGTTACGTCGATAGGATTATTACGTCAACATGTGTATATATATTATAATTTTTGGTGTGGACTACCACTTATGCTTTTTCATCTATGGATGGGAATGAGACAAGTGTACTTCCCAGATTGATTCTATGGACGTCACCCAAAATTCATAATTAACAATTTAAAAAATAGCTTAGTTAGCATCTTTTAAGTACACTTCATTATAGTTGGAAAAATTAGACTTCAACTTCAACTATTCAATTATTAGATACAACTATTTGATTATTAGATACAACTATGAACTTAATTCCATTGAAGATACAACTATTAGCTTAACTTCAACTCCAATAATGACTTTTACTTGAACCGGACTTCCTAATATATTACTTTTTAAATTAACTATTAGATACAACTATTAGCTTAACTTGAACTCTAATCCCAGTTATATTGGATAACTATTATATTAACTATTAGATAACTATTACGTTAACTCAAATAGTGATACAACTATTAAATTAAATTTAGATGAATGTGGTAATAAAAAACTACTAGATGAATGTGTAGTTGTACTATTGACTCCATCTCTTAGCTTGAAAAGTCGAACTTCATTGTAGTGAAACTATGCAAAAAGCTTTCCATTTGGCAGTGTAGCATCATGAGAACAATAGGTTAGGTAATGTACTTCCAAGATACAAGATCAATGCAATCTAAAACTATGTATTAATAATTTATTATAGATCTCAATGTGTCAAATATATACCTCTCGGCGTATTCCAAACATATTAATCTTATTAATATGGTTGTTACTAGTTTTAGTATGTGGCTAGTATAAGATGTTGTTTATCACTTCATTAGTGCATAGGATATGTTATTTGGCCTCCTTATCCACTTGATGTGCCCTCATGCTTCAATTTAGGAGCTCAAAGACAAATCCCTAGATTTTAGGAATCCACACTGAGTTACGAGAGTCCTACTTTCAGTTAGCTCTCACCGGAGTGGAGTCAGCCTCCAATGACCACCTTTCGTTCACTCTTAGTTATCCCATGTGCCTTTTTTGCATGATTTGTGGAGATATGCACCCATGTAAAATGTTGCTTGCATGCTTTTAGAAATATGTTTTAGAACAAGCCAATCATATTTTCGAGGACTTAACTTTTTCCAAAAGTGTAAGGAAACTTTCATAACTAACCCACATAGGCCCTAATTTTTTTAGGACCTTTGCAAAGAGATTCATAACAAAATATGTATAGCAAAAACCCAATTGGAAAAGATAGCAAGACCAACCGAACACTCAATACGGTATTTGGAGTCAATCAAAGGAAAACAAAGATGTGATAGGAAGCCTTTGGGGTTCTTGAAGAACGCTATCCCAGAGTTTACAAACAAATCTAAAATTAACCAAAATGGAGAATGGGATCCATTGGAGTATCATTTCGAGTAGTTCGAAGGGAAAAAACGTCCATAACATTGGATCCATATATATGATGTTATGAGCGTATAAAAGAGAAAGAGAGAAACAATTATTTGAGTAAAAACTAAAATGGAAGTGATTTGAGAAAAACTAATATACATAGACATAATATAAAATCAAGTAAATAAAAAATATATATAATACATTGAAAAGAAAGAAAAAATATAGATAGAAAAGAAAGGAACCATAAATAAAAACATTGTGCTATGCAAGTTTATATAAATAATAACATTGTAAAAAGGAAAAAAAAATGATGTATAAACGATATTATATTGTTATGTAATGGTATTTAGACAATTAAGTAGAGTAAACTTTTTTATCTCTAAGGGTTAGCTCAATTGGTAAGACGTGTATACGCTTTTTTGGTTCAGGGGGAGGTCATAGGTTCGAGCCTTGAGTATTCTAGGGTCAGACCTTCTGCTAGGATGGTCGGCAATTTACCACCTCTGCCATTTACGAATGTGGAGAGGTATTATTGGGTTTTCCGTGCATATTTTCATGTGAAAAAAAGTAGAGTAAACATTTCTCATCTAAATTAAGTAAATATTGTTGTTCTATATCAACATTATTTGACTTCAAGAAAAAAAAAATTATGAAAGTTAAGTAAATGATGTCCCTCATGAAAAAATTTGTATCACAAAAAAAGAGATAAAGAAGTAAAATATGCAAAAGCAATATACAAGTTTAGTTGAATTAACAACTTTGTTTTTTATGATTGTTAAGTAACAAATCGTGGGCATGATTTTTATGTAACGTTGAATGTTAAACATGGTTAAGTACCGAGCATTGTTCAGGTAAGTTAAAGGGAACATGGTTCATCAAGGAAAACCAAATATTGGTCATTTAAGATGAGTAAACATTTTTCATGTAAGTTAAGTAACAAAGGTAACTAAATATTGTAAGCGAAGAAAACAATAAAAAACAGTTCATTGAGGATGTAAGATGTTTATGTGACGATCATTAGTCATGTAAGTTTTATATTATTAAGTATGTTATATATATATATATATATGTATATAATTTAAATCAATATTGAAAGAAATAAGAAAATACAACATAATATTATAAAACAAAAAAATACCTTTTATTATTTATTGAAAAAGTGAAAAATATATGGTTTAAGATAGAAAATATATAAGAAGGTTCACATGGATAATCCTTGGAAGGGAATCTCATATGCGGAGTCCACACTTAGGGAAAGGGAAAAAAATCCCTCTAGGAATGAAATCACTACAATTACAACTACGGTCGATGGGCATGGAAATTAGATTTTGTTGAGATATTGAAAAGTTAACTCCTATGAGTGTTGATGTTTAACTCATCAAATCATAATACAACAAAGGGACATGAGTAAAGTTGGACATAAGGACTTTGTTTCCAACTGCACAGAATGGAAGGTATCCATCACACTTGTTGTTTAAATCTATTGTGAGGTCTTTCAAAAGAATCCAACCTTTAAAATGTGGTTCACCATTTGTTAGAGGGCTACTCCACGGAAAATCTCAATACCTGATATTCAAATTGAATCAAGGTATGGTCAACTCATCATTCACAACATTTATTACAAAGGGCTCCACAAGAGCATCATGTCACTTACAAGATTAGAACTTGGGTGGGGAGGGTAACATTCATTCCTCCCAACCACCTAAGCTACATCCAACCTACTCCATAACCATCTTCCCAATATTCATTTAAGCGCTTTGGAGGCCGCTTACCAGGCTTAAAATCAAGAATTATATCACCATGCCAAACTAGGGTTAAGCAATGATGCACAATCCACAACAATTGATTTTGGTGAAGTGTAAGGAACATAGATCCCTAATAGATTCACGATGCACAAAATGGATAACCCATTTTTTCACAATATTCAGAGAATATAGCTTGTGTTTGATTCTGGAGTACTATTCACCAAACAACATCTAAACATGGAACCAGCATATTTTCCCCTTATAAAAGACCACGTCACCAAGAGGTGCAGGATTCACATCAGATAAGTCTATATCTTTCCAGGTCCTTTTAATACTGTTGCATATACTATAATTACACACATGGTTGAGATAAGAATGTTTGATGTGTATCCAATCATATTTTCATTCATTGACGTTTTTGAAGATACTAAAGAAGCCACAAATGCCAACTTCAATAGAACCTATAGAGGTGCATACTTTGGTAAAAGAGTTGAGCACATAATATTTTCGACAAGTTGGAATTGGATCTGGGAGAGATAACAAAAGAAGGGGACCACGTGAAGCTTCAAGGGAATACAATGTGCCAGGGAAAGGTATAACAAGATGCAATATGGCACCTTTGTTATTGATGTATGGACATATAGAATTATTTGGATACAGTTTCCATTCATATATGAAAAAACCACTTTCATTACTATAATTCATGTGCCATTGTTGAACAAGATTATTATTGCATAAGATCTGATTCCACTTCTTTGAAAGTGTTTTAAATCGAAACAAGGCCGACATAGGAACCCTCATAAGTATCAGTTGAAGGATCTCAAATGGTAGAAAGCTCCATATCATAGGATCTGAATAGAAAGGATCAAAGGAGATGGTTGATTGTAGTTATGGAAGATTTAGAGTTATTCAATATAACATTTATCTATGAAAGATGAATATCTTTCAGAGGTTTTTGTTTAGTTGCAATTTTACCCTATTACCATATTTCAAAAAAATATTACCACATTAGATGGATTTTTTAAGAATTTAAAATTTTATTTATATATTTATTAAATTATTGTAAGAATAATTTTATTGATTAGAATTAATAATACTTGTTTTAGTTTTTTATGTCGATAGGTGTATATATCTTAGAATTTTGGGGTGGACTACCATCTATGTTTTTTCATCAAGGACGAGAATGAGACAAGTGTACTATCGAGATTGATTCTATGGGCGTCGTCCAAGATTAAACGAGAATGAGACAAGTGTACCATGGAAATTGATTCTATCGGCGTCAGTCCAAAAATAATAATTAATAATTTCAAAAAAAAATACCTTAATTAACATGTGATAAGTACAGTTAGTGATAATTGTAAAAATTAAAATTAATCATCAACTATTTGATTATTAGATACAACTACAAGCTTAACTTCATCTATTATTAGATACAACTATTAGCTTAACTCTAATGATTCTAGAACTATTAGCTTAACTTCAACTCTAATCACAGTTATATTGGATAATTATTAGCTTAACTTCAACTCTAATCATAGTTATATTAGATAATTATTAGCTTAACTATTAGATACAACTATTAGCTTAACTCCAATTATTCTACAACTATTAGCTTAACTTCAACTCTAATCACTTAATGCTTAGTCCAACTGCATTTAGCATCTAGGAGTCTAGTTAATGTGCAGTCATGTAAGAGTCAAACTCCTAATTAAATCGTTCAAACTCCTAATAAACTCCTGCATCTCATAGTTGGGCATCTAGCTAATATACACTTGTCCATCAACGGTTTCTTGGTATTGTCATCTCAATTTTGGAATTGTAATCCTCTCTCTGTTGCGCAAAGGTCATAAAAGAGAACCCAAACCCTGATGACCTAGAACACCTTAGGCACCTAACATTTCTGAGCTCACACTCTCAAGACAAATCAGAAAGTGGATGACAACTTTCAATGGACTCTTTGATGAACTATGCAACGATTTTTCAGTGTTTTGCAATGCACGATTGATTTCCTTCTTCACACCATGAAAGGAAGAGATGTAGATCGAGAAGTTGCTCATAGAATCTTCTCAAGTTCGAATGATCGATATATAAGGCATCGATGGCGTTGGAAAAACAACACTGCTCAGGAAAATCTATGATACCCATAAAGAGGTTCGTGACGATTTTGATGTTGTCATTTGGGTTACCATTGCTCGATTTCCAATACTGAAGTTGTGGGGTGCCATTGCTTCTAAAATCAATTTAGAGTTGGTCGAAACAGATGGTGACAAGATGATGATGAAATTTTCTGCATATCTGAGGGCCAAGAATATTTTCCTGGTTTTAAACGACATGTGGACAACATTCGATCTTTAAAAGTTGGGTAATGTATTAACCATGACCGAGCGAGCAAAGTCATATTCTCTACTCGCAATAGAGATATGATTGAAGAAATGAATCCAAAAGAGTCCATGAAAATAGACCCCTTTTCCACATACGAAGGATGGGATTTTTTTTCCAAAGTGGCTTTCAAAGAGGTTGAAGGGGGTCATGTTCCTAAGCAGATAGAGTGTATTGCCACACAAGTCTATAGCAAGCGTAAATGTTTTCCCCTCACCATAAATATAATAGCCTCATCCATTATTGGACAGAGCGATGAAGATGAGTGGAAGCTTGCTCTAAGGAAAATGTAGAAGAGTCTAAATTTCATTGACCTAATTGTTGATCATCCTCCCATCGAGCGAGATTTGTTTCATCGGTTGAGATGGAGCTGCAATTGTTTGCCCGATTCTAATTTCAAAAATTATTTTCTGTATTGTGCCATGTTTCCTCAAGCTACTTCATTTCTTGTAAAGCCACTTGTACAAATGTGGATGGCAGAAGGCCTCATGAAGACCGAAGATGCCAGGCATAGTTGTGTTCAAGTTCTTGAAAATAGGTACTTATTCCAAGTGCAACCTACATAAAATGTGATTGCAGTTCACGATGTTGTGCACGACATGGAAATATACATTGGAGAAACTTCTGTGGAGAAATACCTATTTAGGGCAGGCCAAATATTTCAACAATTTCCTGACACGAGGATTCATGATTGCAAGAGATTATCAATTCTGGGTAGTAATATTAGGTTTTTCCCCACAATGGAAATGGGATGTCAAAACTTGGTGACTCTATTCCTGGGAAAACTGGAACTGAAAGAAATTCCATAAGCATTTCTATGCGGCTTTACTTCTCTGTGGGTGTTGGATCTAGGAGGTACACAAATGAAGTCATTTCCATTATCATTATGGGAACTGAGACAACTCAATTTTCTAAATTTGAGTTGGACTGAAATTGAAAATATGGTTGAACGCATAGGTAATCTCTCGTCCCTTCAGTTTTAAACCTAAGTCATTGTATGAAGTTCAAATCATTTCCCTCTCAAATAGTAAAGCTTAAAAATCTGAGGTATTTCAATTTTAGCAAGATCTAAGGTATTTCGATTTTAGTGGGTGTGATAACCTAAAGGTGATCCCAAAAGAGATTACCATCCTTCCAAACTGTGAAATAATCATGCAATAGGGATCCCAATCAAACATTCACGAAATGTCCAGTCTGATTTGTTTATTTTGGAATTTGTAAATTATTGATCTTAGAAAAATTGTAAAAAGCCTGTTTATTATTTTTAATAAGAATCCTTTTGGTATTCGACAAGGTTATGTAATTAAATATTTTATTTGGTATAAAATGAGTCCACGGTCACTTTGGATGGACTTACCATGTAATCTTAGGCTTCATAAAGTAGCAACAACTATATTAATAAGATTAATATGTTAGGAATACATCAACAGACGTATATTTGACACATTTTTTACAAAAAAGAAAAAAAAAACATTATCAATCTGTCAAATATATACCTGTCGGCGTATTCTGAACATATTAATCTTATTAATATGATTGTTGCTAGTATAACACTATATAATATCTTCTAAACACATTTAAATCTAGCCCTGGAAAACCGACACAGCAACAACAATTTTCTGAACAAGGCATATGTGTTTCTAAATTTTTCAACTAAGAATCACCATTGTTTCCTTAGTATTGTTATATATATTGCATATCTACAGTTTATTTGAACAGCTAGATTTGTTTTTATGTTACATGTTGCTTCAAATTAATAGCATTCTACTTAAAATATTGAAATCATTTCAAATGCTCTTTTTTTTTCAACTAGGGGAATCGGCAACTAGGGACGGGCTGGTATCCCACTACCACTATACCCCTAAGTGCATCCATAGGGCCCGAACCATGGAGCACGGGTAAATTTGGGGCGATTTGAACACGAGACCTTCCATTTACAACCAATTTCAACAATTCCACTTTACCACTTGCTGTGCCCCCACGGACGAAATCATTTCAAACGTTAACATAATATCCAGAAAAGTTATTAAACAACACCTTTTGAAATAAAAAATGTCGCTAAACTTTTTACTAATATTTGCTAAACTTTTTACTAATATTCCATGAAGAGTTGAAAGAAAGTTTGGAATTTCAAATTCTTTGTAAGTGTATTGAAAACGGCAGCTAAACTTTTTACTAATATTCGCTAAACTTTTTACTAATATTCCATGAAAAGCTGAAAGAAAATTTGGAATTTCAAATTCTTTGTAGGTGTATTGAAAACGGCAGTTACATTATTACATTTCTATGTAAAATTACATAATGTTCATTTATTTTTCTAAAAGGTTTGAAATAAGCTTTTAAAATATTAATTGAATTAACTCAATTCAATCTAAAACATAAACACTATTAAAATGTTATTGAAATACACATCGGGAATTTTAACTGATTTTTAAAACAATTTCATTTATTTTTCTATAAAGGTTTGAAATAAGATTTTAAAATCTTAATTTAATTAAATCAATTTAATCTAAAACATAAACACTATTAATGTAATTGAAATACACATCCGGAATTTCAATTGTGATTTTTAATACAAATAGAGAGAAATGAGAGTGAATGTAGCAGTGCACCTATGCTCTTGTACTCCTCTTGGTATAATGTATACTTGTATAGTTGTTTTCTCCAGAATGCTTGTTTGTTCTTGTGGTCTCGAACAGTAAGGGTATTGGGGTATTGGATTGAAAAACTGAAAACTAGGGGATTGCACTTTCATCAAATAATTGGTAAATAATAGATTTAAGTTTTGTACAAGTATCCATATTAAATTCAAATAATTGGTGTGTATTTACATATAACTTGAAAGCTGAAATACAAAAACTAAGTGTATTTATCAGGGAAAAAACTAAGTATATTTATCACTGCATGTGCCATTCCCTCTTTACTTAAAACCATTTGTTCTGGACCTATCTCAATAATCTCGTAGAATATATGATATATTACAGTCATATGACGCAAGGTTCCACTATAAATAAACCAACTACTGTTATGCACAACTCCATTTCTACCAACACTCAAAACAAGAGAGAATAATGAGAATTCCTTCTCAAATCTTCTCACAAAGTCCTCTACCTTTGTTGTAGCTACAACAATCACATCCTCCTCTTTCTTCTTTTTCTTTTTCTTCTCACGGCACTGAGAAGCACGGTGACCATACTCATTGCAAGCAAAGCATCTAACTTTTCTCAAGTCCTTCTCAAACTTCTTCTTGCTCTTAGTAGAAAGAGCAACATTTTCTTCGTCAGCACCCTCCTTTTGTCCACTGACTTGAGATCCTTCCTAGATCTCCTCCTGAGTGAAATCGTCCCACAATTTGCTCCAATCTGGAAGGTGTTCTTGAGCAAACACACACTTTACAAAAACTTCTCATTCCTTGGTGAAGCCTTTCAAGGCTATCCTCACCAACACATAATATGATATGACTTCTCCAAATGTAGCCAGCTCATCTTTTACTTGTGCCAGTTGATTAAGATAGGATACTACACCCTCACCCTCGGCCATTTTGGTCCCCTGCAATTTGTCTTTGAGAGCCATCTTTTAGTTCTCATTCTTGACCTCATACAAGCCTTTAAGTGTAACCCACGTATCATGAGTTGTCTTCTTCAAATCCATGTGTGGGATAAAGTGGTCCCTAATACCATCCAGAATCATCCTCTATTCTTTGGTTTGTTTTACTTCATGCATGCCAAGAGTAATATGATCAATTGTGGGAAGAGTTATCACGGTGATAACAATAGTCCATAGTCTGATTTCCTTAAGGATAGTAGTCATCCTGAATTTCCATTGCAAATAGTTGGACATACCATCCAACCAATCCTCATATCTGATGCAAATAACCATCTCTCTTTGTTGTCCAAAAGAAAATAATTGACCAACAACTTCCCCTTCCTGCCCAACATCTGCAAATCACTTGCAAATAGTGTTTTCCTGCCAACAAGCTGTTAAAAGCAAGAAAAAACACTTTTCCAAACAACTGTAACACTATTGCCCACTACATTTCAAAGCTAGGCTCTGATACCATGTTGAAAAAACTAGAAACTAAGGGACTGTAGTTTCGTCAAACACTTAGTAAATAACAGATTTCAGACTTGTACAAGCATGCACATTAAATGCAAATACTTGGCATGCATTCTCATGCAACTTGAAAGCTGAAAGACAAAAACTAAGTGTATTTTGCAACGGAAAAACACAAGTAAAAACTACAAATAACTTAGATAGACACCATGATTTTTGGCTATCCAACCTGGGAAAAACCCAACAAGAGAAATTTATTAATATTTTCTAAGAGTACAAAAGCTACAACAGTCATTCATTTGGCAAAAAAAAATTAAAGTGTAAAAACTCACTTGCAAGCACCCAAAACAATCCCAAATTTCTACCTTGAAAAGTGTGCCCTAATGTCTGTATGGGCCTATATGGCCCAATAAGTACAACAACCTCAAAATGCGTGTCAAACCTCTGTTGTACGAAACAGTATGGAACTGCTAGTAACCCAAAAAATCACCTCAAACTCCATGCCTAAAACTGCCTCGAAATTCGTGCATATACTTTCGATGTACAGATCCATACAGTATGACCTCCAAACTGTTAATGTAGAGTACGACCTCCTTGTTGAAGAAAACAGTGAGCCCTTCTCTCACGAAAATTATTGTCTTGAGATTTATGCCCCAACTCTCTTAGGAAAGATGCCAAATCTGCTGCAATATCACTTTTCTCCTCTCAGAAATTTTTCTTGTTAAATGTGTCTTGCACACTACCCTAGGCTCTCTCTTCTAACATGAAAATGACTTTTCACCTTCCTAATCCTTAACTCCAATGGCCAAGATCTAATGTTTCCTTGAGAAGATCAAGAGATGTGATTCATTCCCACCAAAAATAAATCACTTACATTTTAATAAAGTTATTGTGAGAATTGAAACACAGATGGGTCGAGGAGCCAAGAAACTCTCACAAATTCGCTAGGTTCACAAAATAGCTGAAAGACTGAAATTTACATACACACATGAAGTCAATAATGGATATTATGAACACTGTCCAACATGTAACTATGTCTGGAACTGATATATAGTACAATAGGGAAAAATCGTGAGGCCTTGGAGGCCATGTGGAAGCATACAAGTGGCATCACTAGATTTGACCTTCAGCCCCCCTAGGTGGACCAATGAGCCCCCAACTCATCCCAAATGGTCACGAATGCATGTGTGAATGTGGGTGAGGCATGCTGGAACATGTGTGGAGCTATGACAGGCGTGGGTGAGCACATGGGTGAGTGGGATTGGCTCTAGGAGAGCAATAAATGCCCAAAACAATCCAAAAACCACTTAAAACATGCACTAGTGCCTCAAAGGAGTCAAAATCCCTAGAAAAGGAGAAGGGAAGCGCATGCCTCGCTGACTGCAATCAATGTGGATGCCTGGGTGTCAGAATGATCAACCTAGAGTGCCTCAATTGTGCAGAATAATCAACTAAAAACGCCTCAACTATTATAATCACCAATTTTCCTAAGTCTAAACCATAAAATATACTACATAAAAACAAATAAATGTGTCTAAAAACTAAGTTACTAAAGTGTATTATCAATCTAACAATTATTTTACTTTATGTCATAAATACAAATCACTTTATAAAAATAACACATGGTACTAATAGAATATTATAAAGATTATGCATCAAATACATTTTGGTCGATTTTGCTAGGATTTCCTCTAGGGCCCCAGCTAATTCTTCAGTCTTTTCTACAAAACAATAAATCACATTCTTATTCTAACGAGCATATGCACAATTACCCAAATGAAAAACATCAATGATAAAAGAAGCTTTCCTTGAAAAAATGTCTGGAAGTTGAAGATTTGGAGAGTCGATTAATATGAGCATGAAGAGCAGAAGGACAATGGAAGAAATGCTCGCACTTTGAAAGTTCCCCATATTTGATATTTGAGATAATGAGGCAAATCAAATCAGTGAATTGAAGCTTACCACTCAATCAATCTTAAACCAACCAGGTCTGGCTTTTGTTTACTGTCCATGGTTTTCTTAAAACTGTTCAATCTCAGCCCTGCATTTATGCATACTACAAAGAATATGTAGATTAACAAGTCCTGCGCATTCATAAAATTCAAATCTGATTCCAGAAAAGATTAACAGAAGAATACAAATCGCCAAACATTTAGAATAATGTTGTAAACCGAGCGGTGGTTAATCAATTTAACAGCCGTGAGAGTCTGGCATTTAGTAAGGAGCTTGAAGTTCGTCGAAGTTTTATTTTACTATCTTGTGTCTCTGAAGAAAGTACATTTATTAAGCTTTAGATACCTGTTTCTTGTTCAGAAAAGTTGTCAGCATTAATTGATATATTTGGGTTAACTTTGACAAAGGATGATTATTGATGGATTTGATCTACTGCCATGATTTGTATGAACTAATTCTTTTCGTTGCTATATAAAAGATGGCGAATATAACTAGCTTGCTGCTCAAGCTTTAATGCATTGGTAGCTGTATAGCAGGCCTTTGGATTTAAGTAACTGTCTGTTGTGCAGCTGGGTGGCATCAAAGCCTACAATAAAAGATAGCAATAGTCCCCGGAGCTGTCTAACTAGGGGATTATCTTGATTTTTTCACTGATTTTCAGTGGGATCATGTGAATTTAGCTCACAACATCTTGTAATTTTTGTTGTTTGTTGGGCAATTTTAAGTGTAAAAATGAAATTACTTGACAGAAAAAGCCCCAAGCACCCACACTTTGTAAGATCTAGTAATATTTTTGCACCTTTTGAAAATTCTTGAAGATTCATATAGCCAAAAACCAATAAAAACCAGCCAGAAATAAGGAAAAATCGTCCCTAGTTAGACAACTCTAATCATAACTAGCCTGCTGCCCCTATTTCAACTCTAATCATAACGACAGCTGCACAGCAGACAGTTGGATCTCAAGCTGTACAGCAGGTCATTTGATCTCAAACTGCTTGAGATGGAACGGCCTGAATCTCAAGTAGCTTGAAATGCAAGCTGTACAACAAGTCATTGGATCTCAAACTGCTTGAGATACAAAAGCCTGGATCTCAAGTAGCTTGAGATGCAACAACATGCTGTAAAACCAAGTACAAAAGATTATAAAAAAACATTAGAAACCAACTAAACACAGCAAGAATATAAAAGATTATACAAAAGCCTGGATCTCAAGTAACTTAAAATGCAAGCTGTACAACACGTCATTGGATCTCAAACTGCTTGAGATACAAAAGCCTGGATCTCAAGTAGCTTGAGATGCAACAACATGCTGTAAAACCAAGTACAAAAGATTATAAAAAAACATTAGAAACCAACGAAACACAGCAAACCAGCCATCCAAACCATTTTCATTGAAAAATCGTTCTTTATAGTAAATACAGAGAGAAGGCTCGGCTTAAAACAAACACACGAAGCAATCTGAATAATTACGAAGGACAGTTGATATTTTCCAATCTGAATAATTACGAAGGTGATATATATACAGTTGATATTTTCTGTTGATTCTACTAATTGTCACCGTCCCATGCCCAGACAATGTCCTTCAGACCTGGCCGGAGGACCTCACTACAGAACTTACCGTACTCGAGCGTATCCCCTTCAGTCTTGCCCAGTTCCACCATGAAAAGCGAGGGCGTCAATTCTAAAATCTCGGCATCAATAGACAATTGCCCCTTCCGCCCCTTCTTGGAGTTCTGTAAGTTCACCTTGCAGTCCTTCAACTTCTTAACGTTGAATCTCAACACTCTCGCTATCTCCTTCAGCCTCGACATTATTCTCGACACCGGCTGAATCGACGTGAATCTCGACGACTCCTGCGCTACGACCTTGTCCTTGAACAGCCCAGAGAGATTGAACCTGGGCGAGAGCGAAATGATGTCGAAGGCGTTTAGACAAGCCGGCTTGGCTGTGAAGAACGCCGACTCGACATCGTCGAGAAGCCCGACATCGACATCGACATCGTTGCTGGCTTGCGGGCACTGGAAATAGAGCTGGAACCAGGGAACCTGCATCAACTGCGGAACGGTGATCCTTGTCCGTGGCTTCGGGTCCAGCAACCGGAGGATCAGTCGTCGAGCATCGGAGGAAAACCAGGGCGGGCACTTGAAATCCCCCATGTAGATCTTTTTATACATGACCATCAGATTCGCGCCTTGGAACGGCAGATAGCCCGCCATAAGCACAAACAGTATGACGCCACAGGACCAGATATCCGCCTTGTCACCAGCGTAGCCCTTCTTGTTTAGGACCTCCGGTGCAACGTAGGCCGGCGTGCCGCACGCCGTGTGGAGAAGGCCGTCCTGACCGAACTGCTCCGGCAGCGCACTGAGGCCGAAGTCGCAGACCTTCATGTCGCCATTGTCATCTAATAACAAGTTCTCCGGCTTCAAGTCCCGGTGATACACGCCTCGACTGTGGCAGAAGTCCACCGCTGTTATCAGTTGTTGAAAATACTTCCTCGCCTCGTCCTCCTTTAGTCTTCCCTTTTCGACAACCCGTTTGAAGAGCTCGCCGCCCTTCACGTACTCCATGACGAAGTAAATCTTGGTCTTGCTCGCCATGACTTCGTAGAGCCGAACGATGTTGGGGTGCTGGACTGATCTCATAATCGAGATTTCGCGTTTAATTTGCTCGGTCATGCCGGTCTTGAGAACTTTTTCTCTGTCCATGGCTTTAATGGCGAAGCTCTCGCTAGTCTCCATGTTTCTGGCGTGGTAGACCTTGGCGAACGAACCTTGCCCGAGCAGGTGTCCTAATTCGTATCTCCCCATCAGAATATTGGGTCCGATCTTCATCTCTGCCAGCTAAAAATTCACACAGCGATCTGCTCAACCGCACTGTTCGATATATTGTATTTCCCTGGTTTCGAACGCAAGATTTTGCCTTCCGACATGCACTCAATTCCAAGCATCGTGAAATATTTTCCCGACGTTCTTCACGCTAGCCCTGCTACCGCTCAATGACTAGAGGCCTGGACTTCTCGCAAGTTACAGATACAGACTGAGGTGAACATTGAACGAGTCTATTCTTTTTAGTATTTACTTTATTTTATAGCAGATAAGAGGTCGGTTGAGGAAAGGTTACATGGGTTTCCAGTAAGCAGACATGATCTGACGAAAAAATACTTGGTAGCTGATACCACCTGATTTCGACAAGAGCAAATTCCTTCGACTTGGTTTTATGACCGACTAGCATGGGAAGACTGTTCGTTGAAACTGCTCGGGTTAAACAATCTGATGGAACTTTTAACTACCAGGTGATAAACTATTGTATCTTGAATAAAATAATACAGTAAAAAAAACTTTTGCGTGAAGCGCTTGCTAACCTAATATGCCACATTACAAATTTTCAAATTTTTGGATACCTTTAAAGAAGAGCTGCAATCGACTCTCGACTACTCGAGAGATGTGTAACTCTTTCTATGATCATTATGGACTATAGAGTTGACACAATTATAGAGTTAGACACAATCCATTAGGCGAGATGTATAATGAGATGTATAATTTTTTCTCATCTTAAAGTTGGTTGAAAATTGGTTTATAAAAAATAATAAAATGTCATTAAAATTATAATTATAATTAAATTTAAATTATTTAGAATTGTATATATAAAACAATATAAATTAGATAAACTAAAATTATAAATATTGCATTACATATTTCTTCAACATTTCCATTTTAAAAAAGAATTTGCATGTTGAGAGAGATTTGATCCCTCTGGGTGCTTGGTAGATCCCTTTTTAGATGGATCTATGTTGGTATTAAACTAAAATGGAGTATAAAGCAAGCAATCCCTTTTTTGGTTTGTTTGGTGAACTATTCATAGCTAAACTAAGGTCAAACCACTAAATATTTATAAACAAAAACTATATATATAGTATACTATGTACATCCTCGCTATATTTAAAATAAAATATAATATTTATTTATTAAAATGAAACACTCTTATTTGATATATCAAAATTATACATTCCTAAGAATTCACTATGCATCCTTGAAAATATATTTCTATTATATTTATTGGGTTTTTTTTATAACTTGATGTTCACATTTAAATCAAATTATAATATATTTTATATGAAAATATAAAACATAATATCCCTAAGATCTTTATCAAGAATTTCAGCAAGACATTGTATTACAAAATTAAGCAAAGATTAGACTTCTCTACATCAAACATAATAATCACCAAGATCCCTAATCAACAATTTCAGAAAACACTGTATTACAAAATTAAGCAAATATTAAACTTGTAAGCATCACATTTTTGCTCTAGATTCCATGGTCAAACATATAGCAAAAGACTCCTAATAAGCATTGAATGAACCTTCAAATATTTTGATAAAAACTTGGAATTCTTGGAAGAAATGCCTTTTGGTGCCCCCAACTCCTCTTTTTCTTAGGAGATCAACCATTGAATTAAATTGATGATAGATATGAGCGAAAGACAGGTGAGTGTCAGTGAAGAAAGCCTGAAGTTGTTTAATCCAAGCACACCATTGCTCCAAGATGGCTACCTGTAGCGTAGCTTTACCCTTAGTTGAATCCGCAATAGTCTTAAAATCCCCTAAAACCTAAAGCCAAAAAAACCCTGCAAGAAGCAAACATGAGAAGGCCTCAACCAATGCATAATAAAAAATATTACATATTTAAAACTTTGATCATCATACCACCTCCACATTGTCCAAAGTGCAACACCATCAAAGGGAATAAGCTAGCTATGGAGCAAACCTCCCTCCATCGGACGGAGGAGGAGCAAAGTCAACGTTGACTTTGCTCCTCCTCCGTCCGATGGAGGGAGNCATCAAAGTAACCAACCACATTGTCCAAATTGCAACACCAACAAAGTAACCAATAGTAAAATCATTTGAAAAGACAAGATCCTTGCCAAATTTTTTGTTTTTTGTGAACTTGGTTTTTGTACTATATGCATTTAAAACGATACCATTGTTATTATTATATATTAAAATGTAGAAACTTACACCTATTCTTAGTATACCATACGCATTCCCACCCGTATAACATCTAAAATGACCATGTAAGTCTAAAAAAATATCATATGCTTCCTTGCTTTAGTTGATATCTTCCTTGAATTCATGTTATGGTTTGCATACAACTTTACAAGCTTACCTAATAGTAATGCAAATTTATGAAACATTGAAACATAACTAGAAAATTAAATTTGCACATGATTTATGAGACTCCCTTGACTTAATGTTGAAGTTAGATTGGAAAAGTCTTAATGTTGAAGTTAGATTGGAAATGTTGAAGTTAGATTGGAAAAGTCTTGCTGCCTCTTTTCTTTGAGATTTTGTTTCACAATATCTTCTTCCATTATAGCTACCTCGGGTGATCTAAGAGGGTTCACTAGGTAGAAAATATTATAGCACGTGAGTTCATATTAGGGGATTCAAAACTCTAAAAAAAAAGAAACAATATATTGCCTAGTATATAAGGGACAAGGTAGTATTTTTAATATATTGAAAACATATAAATATTAGGGAGATTTTATAAGTATGTATCTAGAGGGACTTGAATATGGTATTGGAGAGTTTGAAATGGTACTTTATGTTTAAAGTTGGTCTAAATATGATTGTGGGTGAAGTAAGATTAGCATTTGGATAAATATAAACTATGTGTGAAGGTGGTGTCAATCCAATTGTGTTTGGAGTCGAAGTTGTGTTTGAATAGGTATGATTTGTGAGTGAATGTGGTTTGAAGTTGATTCGAATGACTATGTATGAAGTCAACATGTCTTTAGAGGGTTATTCCCTGCCTTGAAATATTTTCTCTCAATAAGATTTCATATTTCACCTTGCAAGGTTTCTAGAGGTTATAAGATTTGTGCCATGTCACCATACTAAGGGTAAAAATAAAAAGGGGAATCCCCATCGAAAAATAAGGATAAGATCTATTTCCTCTGCAAGCACTAATTGAACTGCTCACTTTGTAAGACAAACTTTTCAATGTCCTATATATTTAGGTTTTCTCCTTTCTAACGCCTTTCTATGAATCTTGTTATGAATTATATCCTCTATCTAGTTTCATTCTTCCACTTCAAGAGCAGAGGGATTTTGAGAAGGAATATGGATGGTGAGAAAAGTCTAAGTCATTAGAGCCCTTGATTGAACAACAATTTTCCTCATAACATTTTCTTCTTGTTAGAATATATTTGTTTTCCTCGTGGCCTAACTAAAGTTTCCAAACAAGGAAGAAAGGGAGATCTTTCTAGGCTCTTTTTAGAAAGGGTTTGTTCTTGAAGGAGCCTAATAGTTCTTGTTCCAAGTCAGAAAGGCTTCTTTGCAACTCTTAATAAAAATGATTGGTTCCCTAAGATCCATCCAAACAATTCACCATGTACTTTTCGAAAAATTACACTCAAAGAAAAGATGAGATATTGTTTCTTCCTCATTTTGACAAAAAGGTCATCTTGTGGGTCCTTCTATCCCCATTTTCCTCAAGTTTTCAACAATAAAGTATTTTCCCATGGGCCAATGTCCAACAAAAAATATTAACTTTAGGAATGACTCACTCTTCCACATGGTCATTTAAATGGGTAATTTACTTTTTGGCTTCAAAGAGCAATTTTTAATATGTTTTCATTGTGTCTCCTCCTTCGCGACCTAACCTCAAACGTCTTTGGCTTGCTTTATTTGAGGGATGCCCCACTGAGGCTTTGGACAAGAATATGAAATTATTCTATAAGGTGACTTGGTAGCTATTAAATTTTCTATAATTTCCATAGGACATTTTCATCCCAACTAGAGATATCAAAAAGGGTTGTCAATTGATTATTATCCATCTAGATTCTTAGATCTCTTAACTCTAAATTTAGAGATAAATATTGTTATATGATTATTTTACCCTCCCAAGATTTAATTTTGTTGGCATTCCCTAGAATCCATGACAAGTTGTCTCGTATTAGTGTTGTTGAGGTTGTGTAAATATTCCAAATGAGAAATCCCCTTATTTTCAAGAAATTCCTATATAGATTAAAAAGACAAGATCCATTCAAATATTTCCTACTAAGCACCATTTTCCACCATCCATCTTTTCCCAAGTTAATCGCCATATGATTTTTGCACCAATGGTCTAGTTCATCATTTTTTTTCTTTATTGCTAGGCCTTTGTACTCCTTAGTGGTTGTGATTATATCCCATTTGACTTGATGAATGTGTTTGGTGTTTCTCTTTCCTTGCTACCACATGAATTTCCTAATGGATGCTTCTATTTTAAATATTACTCCTGCAAGAGCTATCAAAGTTTAACATTGATAGAGAGGAAGGACAAAGTGGATCATGGAGATGAGAATGAGATTCCTAGTCGAATTGAGCTATTGAGATCCCACTAGTGCATTTTTTTAATATTTTCTTAGAAACTGAGTCTAGTCCAAATATTTGGATTTCCAAAGCTATATTAGGATGCCTAAATACATGAAGGAGTGCCACAAGTATGAAAAGGAAAAAATTCCAAATTATAGTTTTTTATTCATAAGGATGTCAAAGGCATTCCATCCATAAATATTGCTCTTTCTCTTATTGATTAAGCCTATTGATGCATTCACATATATGTTAATAATTCATTAAATATTTCCGCAATGAAAATGGATGATTCTCCTTTAAATAGCATGTTATCCACAAATAGAGAAAGCTTGATTTATTTTGTGCCTCAAACTATGGATAACCTATGGATATACCTTGAAGAGTTCTTGAAATTATTGAACATTTTCTAGTTTCTTGCTCAATGTGTCTACCATTATAACATATAAGAAACAGGAGAGGGGGTAACCTTACTTCAATCCATTATTTCTCTAAAAGAAAGGAGAGGAATTCTCATTCACCAGGGGGTAATCCAAGGCTTTCCAATGCATGATTTAATCCCATATATGAAATTTTCATTAAAAAAAACCCAAATTTCAAAATAAATAAAAAGGAAATGAGTAGCTTATCCTATCAAAGGTGTTGGACATGTCCATTTTGTTAATCGTGCAACTATATCATCTACTCTTACTAAATTAAATGGTTTCTTGAACAAGAATGATGTTATCCATAATTTGATGCTATTGTATGATTCCTCCTTGATTTTTCGATATTATTGAGAGGTCACTTTCTTCAATAAGTTGTATAAACTCATGGAGAGGATCTTGTATGAAGCATCATATAAAGTGATTGGAAAAAAATGAACCAACAAGCAAGGGTTAAATTCTTTTAGATTTAAAGCTAAAAAGGAAAAAAAATTAGTGTGACTTCGTTTTTGTTTTTGGTTTATTGGAACATTTTTAGAATATTGGATTTTATTATGAACTATCAATCTCTATAGAATGAGATAGTGAATCCATGAGGGACTATATCTTTGTTAGGCTCTAGATCCCAAATTGCTACAATTGCATCTTCCTATGGTATGTCCTTCTCTGGATCTTAGTTTTCTCCATTGGTTATCATTATGGGGTTCCTTGATTTATTATTCTAGCATATTTTGTTACACTGTATTTGAGTGTATGACCTATCTCATATCCGGGTTAAGGAGGAAGATGTTCCATCTTCAGAATAATAATGTATAAATATATAATAATTTGAATGGATGCCTAATTAAAATGGATATGGCTGCCTTAAATATGGCTTGGCCATCAAATATTGAAGAGACATTCCTATTCATAACTATATTTAATAATTAATTACTATCACTATTAGTTATAACCTATTTATTTACTACTTTGTTGTTGTGACATTGCCTTCCCCTTAGGAAATCTTTGTCCTCAAAGCTTAAATTATTGTTGTCATCTTTTAATTCTCATTTTGTGTTGAAACAATGTCATCACTTCCTTTGTGTCTTTTGTTTTAGAACTTGTAAATTAGGTATGTGCTTCGTCTTTATGCAATATTTTGTCAATTTCCCTTCATTTGTAACTTGAATTTGTACTACATTATGTTCATTATTGTTGTCCCATTTTCCATGTACATGAATACGAGGAATATCTTTGTGACTGACCATATCAAGCTTTGTTTTAGAAATTACTTGTCCCACGATACTTAGGATGTCATCAGGTAATGTCTCCCTTTTATTATCCTTACAATTTATCTGGAGAAATGACGTCTCTTGACGCTTCTCACACTCAAAGTCGCCAGATAGTGTTACATTTAGGTTTCTCTAGGGTGGTAGAATATTTAAGGTAGAAGATGAATCTACGATATCTGATTTCTTTGACTTGGATTCCTTTGCATACTGTAGGATCCATCTTTTGTCATTGTATGGATCGCCCTTATTGTCAACGACACTAGATTGACTCTTATTATGATCTTAGTCGAGCTCATTTTTATTTTATCAACTATATTATTGGTATTTTTGTCATCCCCAAGATATTTTGTCTCTTTGTCTTGTTTATTGTCTTGATCGACCTTGTTGCTCTCATTTTTGTTGACATATTGGTCCAACATGTCTCAGTTGTTGATATGGTTTGTACTAGACCTTAGTTTTTGTAACAATTCCATTATTGTATTCTGCTTATGTGTCATGATGATCAGGTTTTGTGCCATGGTGCTTATGTTATGTGTCATCACACTCATATTGTCATCTAACTCTTTTTGTTTCTTGTTCATGATGTCTAGTTTGTCATCAATTTTTATTTCTCGTACAAGAACAACTTCGTCTTTGATTTCTTTCTTAAGTGCCTTGTTATTTTTTCGTTTCTTCCTTCCATCTTTTTTGGTTGGTGATGAGGGCCTTGATGTCCTTCTCCAATTTCTCAAGTTTGTCTTTTAATTCTGCCATGGCTTGGGTCCAGATATGTGGAGGTGTGTGTTTGGACCAAATTTTTCTTTATATGGGTGAATGTCGCTTAATATTAAAAGGGGTGGAAAACAATAATAATAATATAATCGTATTATTTATAAATATTGTTTATTATATTATATGGTAAGAAAATATCAATAAATTAATTTATAATAATAATATATAATATATAATTTATTTATTTTGTTACGAACTTTTTTTTTGTGAGTTGTAGGGTTGTCGTGGGAATGGAGAATGGAAGGATTGTTCAAGAGTCAAAGGATTACAGCTTTGGAAGGATGAGAAAATAGAGCACACAAGAAGGTAGGAGGATGGAGTTGGGTAAGATAAAGGAGTAAGGAGGAGGGAGTTGTGTAATATGGAGAAGTAAGAAGGCAGGAGCTTCCTGGAGCATCAAACAACGGGAGGATTGTAGAGGAGCGTAAGTGGGAAGGGGGCAACCATGTGAAACAACATATGAAACATTGGTGAGTGAGTTCAGCGGAAGTGTAAATGGTGAAGGCGTGGGTTTGGATAGGTGGACATGAGCGAGGGAGGAATGGAAGGGACAAGAGCAGGTCGGAGAGCATGTCAGCATGGGAGGCGGGAGCGGTTGGTGGAAGGAGGAGAGGGCACATGGGTTGGGGTAAGAAGGAGTGTGGGTGTGTTGCAGTGTGGTAGTGTTGCAGGAAAGGGAGGGAGTGAGGGTGCATATGGGAAGCATGAGCTAGGGGCCGCGGGTAGGAAGCTGAGCGTGGAGAGTGCAATGTGGTATTGGAAGGGAGGAAGAGAAGGATGAGAGCAGAAGGAGGTCATTCAAAAGATGAAAGGGAGAGAGTGTGGGAGATAAGATGTAGAAGAGGGAGGGTACCGTGGGATAAGTGGAATGGTGATTAGGATAGATGTGTGGGAGTGGAAAGGAACAATGGGGATGTTAGTGGAAGGACAACGAAGTCTAGGAGGTGTCGGTGTGTGTACAATGGTCAGAGGAAAATGGGATACAGAGTTTTGGACTGAAGAGTTGAAGGAGGCGAGGTGTGGATGGATGAGATGAAACTGAGCTCAAATTGAGAGGAGCTGAATCCGAGCTCAGGGGAGGAGCAACCACTCTGATACCTATGTTACACCGTATCCGAGTGCAATGACCTATCCTATATCCGGGTTAAAGAGGAAGATGTTCCATAATCAGAATAATAATGTATAAATATATAATAATTTGAATGGATGCCTAATTACAATGGATATTTCCACCTTAAATATGGCTTGGCCATCAAGTATTGAAGAAACATTCCCCTTCATAACTATATTTAAAAATGAATTACTATTACTATTGGTTATAACCTATTTATTTACTATTTTATTGTTGTAACATCTTCAATATCCACCTCATTTCCACCTCATTTTCCTTTGTATGTTGTTCTCCTTAAAATGGGCATAGGCTTCATTTTCTAGGGCATTCAACATCCACCCTACAACGCATAAATTAATATTGTGGCTATGGAAATATGCACTGTTATATTTTATCCAACTCTAAATCTAATGGTGAATATCCCCAAAATCGTAGCATTAAATACTGTGCTATGGGGCGGATATTGAACACCATTTTTTAATGACAGTGTTGTGTCATCTCCAAACCCTGGCTTGCTTGTGAATAAACCTTGGCTTGCTTGTGAATAAAGGGCGTATTTTTATGTCCCCTGTGAAGAGCCAAAGGTTGCAATATTTGAGACACCAATGGTCCTCTTCTTATCGAAATTCTTGAATAAGCTTTCTATATATAGTTATCTCCTCTTCTTTAACATGTTGGTCTATCTTCTTATTCCCCTTACATGTTGACGATATACAATTTGTCGCTGCACCTTTTTCTTTTGAGAGACGGGTTTGTATACTTGATTTTCTCTATGGCTCTGGGTGTATATATTGAAGACTTTGAAATTATTTCCCAATGTCCTACATTTGAAATCTATATAGGTTCAGTGCTATGAGGATTGGTTCTGAGTTAACTTAAAAAGGAGGTTGTTCCACGCTATGTGTATAGCTCCTAAAGCTCCTCTTGAGCTTCTTGCTAGGCCTTTGTAATCCCTTCACTTAATTTCTCAATTGCATACATGTACCCTTTTTTATGTAATATCTTGGATTAAGAGAGTATTATGGTGTTTAGAACTTAAAATATCTCTTGTGGCTTCTACTTTATATTTACTCCCTACCCTTTTACTATTCCAAAAGACCATTAACATTTTTTATCTGGGGGATTCATATTCCTCATGGTTCTGTCATTAGCTGCATTTCCAATATTTTGAGTAAGATTTGCTTACTTACACCATAGAGTATGGAATCTATAGGGTGTTGGAGGCCCATAGTATTTTCTTTGGTCATTGCTTCTTGTCTTTTCACTTTAGGCATTTTCCTACCTAATTTCATTGGGAGTTTTCCTTCCTCTATATCCTCATCACATAGATATTGAAGAATTCTCATAGATGTTTCCCCTTGAATAACATCAAGGGAGGGAGTGGGAGAGGGCTCATCATAAGGATACATGAGGAGAGACAAGCAAGTAGTGGGAGTAGGGAGGTGGTTATGAGAAGAGGGATCAATTGCCTATTCTAAAGGCTCGAATGAAGGAGGGGGAGTGTTGGGATGAAAATTTGAGGAAGGGACTTAACAAGAGACTAGAATATTATGAGAAGGAATTAGGTCAAAAAGAGAAAGGGTTGGTAGATTAGGAGAGTCTTCAATCTGCGCAAGGAAATTGAATTTCTTACTTGAAAGTGGATTTCCTTTTGGGATCATTAGATTTGTTGCTTGTGGAAGGATTTTCTTTCGAGGGACATTTATATTATTTCCCATTTTATTTTTAATTACTTGGCAATGATCCTACTTGTGAAGAGGATCTAGAGAGGGTGTTGCTTGCTTAAAATATTTTGTGAAGTCAACATACTTATAGCTTGAATTAAAAGGGAAGATACTCATAATCTAGATTTTGGATGTGGCTCCTGCTAGTACTGGAGTTTGTGCTATACTACAATGGTACAAAGCCCAGGCATCTCATATGGTATAAACTAAGGATTTAGGTTTTAAGTTTTGAGTTTACGAGTGTATAATAGCAAGGAAGAAATCAAGTAATGTAGATAAATTAATGATTACATCTAAAACATAGATCCATAAGCATATAATAGATAAAGTAAAAAAGGATTATGTAAAAGAATATGATTACAAACAATATGTATGCATAAGCCAGTTTGGGAATAAGATATATATAACAACAGGCATTTGATTACATAAAAAAATAATAAATGCCTTTAAAACAGAAAAACATCAGCATAAAAGGGAATACAAATACATGAATCTGTAATGAGAAGCTAGAGATAGAAACATTATCTTTCATAAAAGTCATCACAAAATATATCAAAGACATTGAATTGTATTTGTATTGATTAAAAGTCAAAAGTGGCTCATACAGTATTTCTCATCCTTCATACAACTTCCAAAATATACTTACAAAAATTCAAAAAGGTTCAGACTTAATTAAGTATCCAAAATATTGCTATCTGAATCCACTGTTATCTCCCACCACCTTTTCCTACCTTATACTTCTATATTTATACAGAGTAATACCCCCCTTTCAAAATTGTTTATGGATCCAAACATATAGGATCAAAATAGTTTAAAAACTATTTATGGATCCAAACATATAGGAACGAAAAAACTCAAAAACGGAAACTGTTTAATTACATCAATGGAAAAGTTTTAACTTCAAATAATATATTTCCACCTAATCAAAAAATTCTAAATCAAATTGACTTTGAAATTTTCCAGCTAACTATTTGTGAATCATCAAGATTTATCTTTTCCAACCTGTCAAAGCTTGTGAGCATCCTCTACAAGTATAGTCAAGCCATCTAGCACTTGAGATATCCTCTGAAGTCTAGCTAACTCCTCCTCTATAGCTGGCACTTTGTCATGCAATTCCTTATTCTATTTGAGCAATTTGGAATTTGCCTCTTGAACCATTTTTATCTTTTTCATAGTTTCCCCGATAACCCTAACCAACTCTGCATAATTGGAATTTATGTATTCAAGGTCTTGTCTAATCATGTGATTTGCATTCACCAATTGGTCATTAATATGATTAAGATTCGAATTCTGATCTTTGTAGTGATGAAAAGCTTTCCGAATGTTTGAAACCTCTGTTTCTTCTCCATTCTGCATGTTTTCATCCAAATCATCTACTTCTCTATTTACATGTTTCTTTGCTGAGATTTCAGGTAATGGATCATGTGTTCTTTATCTGAACCTTTACAATTTAAATCATGAACACTTTCCATATCTTCTTCTACTCATAATTGTGTTTTCCTTATTTCTTCACTTACTGTAGACATGACCTTTTTACCCCTATCTATGAACTTCTTGACTGGAATATCTGGAATAGATATGATGTTCTCCTCAATGCTTTCTTGGCTTTATAAATCATACCTTCAATCTTTCTAGATTAAGTTTCTTTTTCACTAGAGGATTCATCAATCTCGATCATTTTTTTCCTTCTAAAGCTTAGGGTTAAGAAGCTTCTTCATTTTTCCTTCTGAAGCTTAGGGTTAAGAAGCTACTTAGTTGTTTCAAAAATTTTAACGAGCATAGGTATTTTTAATAACTGGTGTTTCTGCCTATTGTAGGCTCGTTGTTCCCATTCTTTCCATGACTGAAACTTCCTCTACAAAACCAGGAGTACTGGGAGTTATCTCCATTTCTTCTGCATCTAAATATACTTTTGCATTCGCATTTGAAATCCCTTCAGACCCTTGTTGTGATTTTGCCACATTTTTTCTCTTACTATAACTCCTCAACTTCATCGAGATTTGTTTCCCTCCTTTCAATTTTGAATCCAGCGGCTTTTCAATATTAAATCCAAACCAAAATAAAAAGTGAGGCCAAGTCCATACCTTCTTTTCCATTTCTTTATCAATCAACAACTTGATTAAACCATGGTGGAACACACTAATGAGAAGTGTGATCTGGGTGATTTTTAACCCTAACTGACATTTCAGATAAGCTTTTCAGCAAATAAAAAGGTATATTTAACTTTGAAAATCCTACTACATGAAGAAGAAAATGCAGATGATATCTGAAAATGGTTGCAAAGCGACCATCATGGGTAATATATATTTGAATGATGCCCAGTATCTGTCGCCACTCTTATTTCAAAACATATATGTGGATTCCCCTATTCCAATCTAGGGTTTCATGACCCGATAGAATAAATAACCTAAACCAACCTCAAAAGGTAATTTTTTAAACCATTTATCTCCATGTGTGGATAATTCGATGGCTTTTGCAATTGACTATTCTGAAACTTAAAAGATGATGCTACTAAAATCAACCCTTGTACCTATAAATATTCAAGAAAATGTTTTGGACACTTCAGCATTATACCCTGTGATGTTTCAAAAAATACAAACCAACCTGCATTTTTGAGCAACTGTGCATATTTTGGATGTTCTTCAGCCCATTGCGTATCAAGTGGTTCAAACCTGTGTGGCTTACTACTTTTTTTCTTCATGGTCACGGTGGTAAACTAGAACTACATATTTCGAACACCTGCTAAAACATATCCCTTTGATAACACTAATTATTATGAAACAATGAATGTAAAACCATTTGGTATGGCTACAAACCATCACCATTAATGATATGCATCAATCTTTCAACTCACGTCATGATGTAAATAGGTACCTTGTATAGAAATTAAGCCACGTATTTCCTCCACTTCACACTTTACAATGTTTAATCATGACTTATGAAATGCGTGGAAACCTATTAACATTCTGGAAGCATGTAATTTATCAAAGATCAAGATTCATTGCCGGAACATTAAATTTTAAACAAGTTCATACTTTGGACTATGAATTAATAAAAACCATTAACAAAATCATGTAATATATATTAAAATATTATATGTATGGATATGAAATAAAATTATGAACCAACCATCTAGCTTATAATCTAATAAAATGTTGGATTATCCCACAATACTGAGAGGGGGTGGGGGGGTGAATCAGTATTGTATTTTTCTTTTAAAATAAACACAAAATGAATTAAATAGGTTAAGACACAAATTTTATCATGGAAACCTCAAAGAGAAAACCACCAATTCAAATTCATTAATAATATGAATCTACAAAATTGCTTTATCTACTGCTTCAGAAAGGATGCAACAACACCCTGGGTTTCTGTCTACCACAATAGACAAGGATGCTCCAACACCATGGGTTTCTGCCTGCTACAATAGACAAGGATGCACCAACACTGTGGGTTTCTATGTGCTACAATAGACAAGGATGCTACAACACCCTTTGCAGATTTGTAGTCTTCCCTAGCACCACCCTACCACCCTGGACTGATTTTATCAGTCTCTTATTCACTTCTTGGACTCTGTCATTCGCAATCACAGAGACAAGTTATTTCCTTCAATTATTATGTTAATAAATACCTTCACACTTCCTGCAGGCGCATCTCTTCACCATTGCGCCATTTCATTCTTTGATTTTGCCTCTTCAAAACAACTAAGCTCATTCCCTATTAATCGATTTGTTTTTTAATCTTCCAGTTGTAATGTCTTTCTGCACTTAGATTTTCACCTCAACTATTATGCACCGTCGATCTCCTTCAAGCTTTTTGTGGCCGTCGATTTGAGGTGGGAATCAGATATCATATGTGCCTCTTTCAAATATCATTCCATGATTTCTGAACCAATCTTTCAGCACCATTGATCTCCTTCAATCTTTTTGTGACCGTTGATCTGAGGTGGAAATAGGATATGTGGCTTTTTCCAAATACCATTTCCTGATTTCCGCTTTCCGAACCAATATTTTCTCACCGTTGATCTTTTACGAATGTCTCCTGACCATCAATATTCTGGATCACAGGTTGCGAAATGCAGGTTTCAAAAAACTCAAACATTGTTTTCACAATTCTGGATCGCGGGATGCGGAATGCAAGCTCTCAAAAACTCAAACGTTTCTCTCACAATTCTCCGCCTTTCGCTTTCCGCACTAATATTCCACACCGTCAATCTTTTACGAATGTCTTTCTGACCGTCGATCTTCTAAATAGCGGGATGCGAAATGCGGAACTCTGATATTTCCCACAATCTTTTCGTGATTTTCTGCCTTCCGCTTTTTCTTCTAAGCCATTGATTTCTTTGCATGTTCACTCCTAGCCGTTGATGTACGATCTAATGTGGATTTGTGGATATTCCCTTTTATTTGTGCAAAAATCATTCTCCGGCATCGATCTCCTTAAGGATTCAATCCTCATTGTCCAATTTATCATTGTAAGTGAAATTTCCCTCCCATCCATGCAGTTAACTCACCTGCTAGTTTAATCCGCAAAATCCCTGAGGACCTTCATATCTAGATCTAGTCGGATAACCGTGGACTCTAAATGCATTTAAACTTTATTGAATGGATATTTCATGCCCATTAAGCCTTGTTAACCTCCTGTCACTTTACCCAATGAAATCTCTTTACCATCATCAGATCGGGATCCCCACCAATCAACAGTGGACTTCAAATAAGATGAAGTGAATTTCATAGAAATTTCCTGAACATCAAAACTTTCATAGACTGTGCAACTTCTCCCAGCAAAATCATTGACGACCATTGATCTGTTTCAATTATCAACCTTATCGGTTGATCTCGATCTTCCTCCTGGTGATTAGTTTCTGATTTCGCAGCCCAACCCCTTGTTATCCACTTCGTTATTAAATGAACGAAATCCATATTAGCCATAGATCTCTGGAACCTTTAGATCTCCACCATATGATCTTCAATCGTGATGATGACTTAAATTAGGCAGTGTTGGGTTATCTCAGATGTAACTTCAACATGCGAAATCAACTTTCAACTGTGTATTTTCTCCTACCACGATCTAAACCATCTAAGCTTACACAGTCTTAAGTCTCGTTTATTATCAATCCTTATAGTGATCGATCATTGATAAACTTGCAACAAGGTAATTCTGAAACATATTCCATTCATGTTTCTTCTTCATAGAATTGATCAATCGATCTTTGTTTCTTCTTATCAACCATGTCTATGTTTCTTCTCATCAACCCTATTATTGATTTTCCTTTGTCATTGCTGAACTTATCATGCTACCATATCTATTGGTTATTCCTAGTTATTCCTTTTTCATTCATGAACACCTTTGACATCAATGACAACTTATATTCTCAACAATATGCCCCTTTGGCATTGATGGCAATATCTAAACCTTCTACCCCTTTGAAAACAATGAAAAAGGATAACCTGTTATGCCATTGAAAATTTCTTGTCTTTCTTCTTCTTGACAATTCACCCTGTCATCATATCTCCCCCTAAGATTGTGCATCCTCCTCTGTAAATTTTGAAAGGGAATCACTCCCATCTTCTGTCTAAGATGCTCAAAGGCTTCCTTAGGTAGTGGCTTGGTGAAAATGTCAGAAACATGTTCTTTTGTGTCAACATACTCTAGTTTGACAACCTTCTAGGATACTTTTTCTCTAAGGAAGTGATATTTTATTGGTATGTGTTTTTCCGTGGAGTGCATCACATGGTTTTTTGACATGTTTATGGCACTGGTATTATCGCATTTTATTATTATTGGCTGCTCATACTTCACAAGTAAGTATTATAGTGTCTACTTCATCCAAATGACATGGGTACAACATGATGCAACAGCAATATATTCATCCTCTGCTACGGATATTGAAATGGAAGATTGTTTTTTACTTAAGCATGAAACCAAACAATTTCCTAAGAAGAATGTTGCTCCACTGGTACTTTTTCGATCATCAACACTTCATGCCCAATCTGCATCAGTAAATTCTTTTAACATAAAGTATTGACTCTTTGGATACCATAACCCATACTCCATAGTACCTTTCAAATATTTGAAAATTATTTTTACTGCAGTTACATGTGTTTCTTTGGGGCTTGACTGGAACCTAGTAACCAAACCTACAACTTGCATCACAACTGGTCTTGTAGCTGTCACATACAACAGGCTGCCTATCATGGATTTGTACATGGTATGATCCACTTCCAGAGATTCATCGTCCTTGCTTAATTGACACCTTGTGATCATAGAAGTACTAACAGGTTTGGAGTCTGCCATCTTAAATATTTTAAGTATGTATTTGATGTACTTAGTTTGAGAGATAAATATTCCTTTGTCTAGTTGGTAAACTTGCAACCCCAAGAAGATTGTTAGTTCACCCAACATTGACATTTCGAATTCCTTCTTCATTTCAGAAGCAAAGTTTACACTTAGTTTTTGTAAATTGCTTCCAAATATGATGTCATCTACATAAACAACAACAATTACCATGTTTTCATCTTTGATTTTTAAGTAGAGATTACTTTCAATGACCCCTCTCTTAAATCCTTATTATTTTAAATAGTTGTCTAACCTTGAAAACTAGGCCCTTGGATCTTGTTTGAGACCATAGAGTTCCTTTTTTAGTTTGAAAACATAGTGTTTGTCTTATGATAATAGGAAACCTTCAGGTTGTTCAATATAAACCTCTTCTTCTATTTTTCCATTAAAAAACGCAGACTTAACATCCATTTGATGCAATTTAAAGTTTTTATGGCTTGAGAGTGCTAGAAACATTCTGATTGCTTCAAGTCTTGCCACATGAGCATAGGTTTCTTCAAAATCAATCCCTTCTACCTGAGGCATGCCCTTTACAAACTAATCTAGCCTTGTTCCTTATCACTTGACCATCCTAATTGAATTTTTTCTTGAAAACTCATTTGGTCCCTATAACATTCTTATCTTTAGGTCTTGGGACAAGTTCCAAGGTCTCGGTTTTCTCGATCTGATCTAATTCTTCATTCATGGATTTGACCCATTCATTATTCTTGCTTCCTATGTAAATTTATTAGGTTCAACTATTGAGAGTAGGTCCTGTTCATTGTATGTTAGTTGTCTCCTTGTACTGAGTCCAGCATTTTTATCACCTATTATCTGTGTTTCTAGATGATTCTTTTGTATCCTTCTAGATTGATTTTTTTTGTCAGGTCTTGGGGAGTCTTCTTCACTTTCCTGGGTATCTTCCTTTTTTATTCCTTCTTCTTCAGCATAAGTACTTTCATCCTCTTGCAAATCTTCATTTTCTTCATTATTTGTATCTTCACCACTGTCTTGACTTCTTTCTCTTCTTCGTTTTATATCATCTACTCTTACATCTGTACTTTCTACAATCTTATGCAACCTTTTATTGTAACATCTATACGCCTTCTTGGTGGATGAATATCCTAGAAATATTCCTTCATCATTCCTAGAGTCAAACTTGCCAAGGTCATCCTCGCTCCTTTTAATGTAATAATTACTGCCAAATACTTTGAAATATTCGACTAAGGTTGATCTTCTATACCATAGTTCATAAGGGGTATTGTCCATATTCACTCTGAGTTGTCCTCTATTAAGTATATAGACAACTCTGTATATTGTTTCTTTCCAATATGCATCTGACAACTTTGCTTTATTAAGCATCGTTCTGGAAGTTGCTTGGACTGTTCTATTTTTTCTTTAAACAACACCATTCTGCTGAGGAGCCTCTGAAGCTTATAATTGTGTCTCAATTCCATGTGTCTCACAAAACTCATTGAACTCATTCAAAGTAAACTCTCCCCCATTGTCTAATCTAAGACACTTAATTTTCATATGTGTCTCATTTTCAACCATTGCCTTGAAGATTTTGAACTTTTCAAGATCTTCTGATTTTTCCTTCAGAAATGTCACCCAAGTCATCCTTGTGTAATCATCAATGAGCAACATGAAATAATATTCTCCTTGCAGGATTTTAGTTATTGTTGGTCCACATAGATTCGTGTGCACTATTTCAAGAGGATGTGAAGTCATATGTTCCTTTGTTTTAAAACTCGCTCTAGTTTGTTTCCCATGTTGACAATGTTTGCAAACTATGTTTATAGGCTTTACAATTTTAGGCAAGTCTCTTACAGCTTCCTTCTTACTTATTTTGACAAGATTGTCAAAGTTTAAATGTCCCATCCTTCCGTGCCATAACCAACTTTCATCAACCATACTTAAGTAACATTGATTTTCATTTTCTAGGATGTATACATTGTTTCAATTTCTTATAGCAATGCCAACAACTCTTCCTGAGTCCTTTTAACTAATCTCACATTTCTCTGAGTCAAAAATACAAATGTACCCTTGATCACATGTTTTAATACACTGAGGAGATTATGCTTGATATTTTCTACTAGTAATATGTTTTCTGCTTTGATCTTGTTATTAACAACAACTGTTCCTTTGCCAATTATCTTGGAAGACAAATTGTCTCCAAAAGTGACTTTACCCTTATTATATTTTAGTGTTATGAATTTGTTTGGGTCACCGGTCATATGTTTTGAACACCCATTGTCCAAATTCCATACGTTTTAATTTTCTGTTGCACATAGAGAAATCATGGAACTTTCATTTTCTTCCTTTTCCCTCCAATACTTCTTTTGTTTTGTGTCTTGTGACTTAATTGCAACAATCCTTTTTGCAGGAGTCATCAGTTTACAATCTCTTTCCATATATCCATGGTTATTACATTTTTAACACTCTATGTCATATTTTTGAAGAAGTGTAAAAAGGTTATGATTTCCTTTTGGTTTATTACTTGATAACTTCTTCTTGTATTTAGGAACCTTCCTATTAGCTCTTCAATTTAAGGCTTTATGACCAAAGTTATTACAGGAGTAATAGTGACCTAAAAAGATCTGCAGATATCTATTTGGTCTCTTAGGCACCATATTATTTATGTTTTTATCTTGAGAGTTTGGGGCATTTCTCTTGCTCTCTTCCTTTTTCACTGGACTCTTTAGTGCTTCAACATAAATTTTCTTGTCTCCTCCTTGATTAGTGATAGAGAAGCATTCTAGTTTCTTTTGTTTGTTTAAACCCAAGCCAAATCTATCACTAGATGCTCTTTGGCTATTCAAGATGTCATCTAGAATCCTTGACCTATTTTCAAACTTTGATTTGATAGATCCTTCATCAAGATTTTTATTGAATTGTATGATCTCTTCTTCAAGTTTCTCATATTCTTGTATTCTTCTTTTCAGCTGCGGCTTTAGATCCTCCTCAATCCTTTTGGCATCTAAAAGTTGAGCTTCCAACTCACTAATGATATGACTTGAATGTTTGTTCTTTTTCCTGCATTTCTCAAGTTCTTCAAGAGCACTAACAAGTTCATCTCTTAAGTCTACATCTCCTTCTTCATCTGAGTCACCATTTGAAGCTTGAGTATCTAGACCCATGAATAGAATCTCATTTCCCTCATCTTCACTTGTATCTGCATCTTCACTATCTTCCATGGCGTAGACAATTTTCTTCTTCTCATAGGAATTCTTCTTGTTTCCTGTTTTACCCTTTTTTATTTTTGATACTTCTCTCTCTTCACTATCATCTTGTTTAGGGTAAGTAAATTTTGAAGCAAAATGTCCAATTCTCCACAGTTAAAACATTTTAAGGGTAACTTTTCTCTATATTTTCCAGTACCCTTCTCAAGTTTTTTAATAAAAAGAGATTCCTCATCTTCTAGGTTCTTTGATTGATTTTTGGATGAGGCTTTAAATGCTTCTTCTTTTCTTGAGGATTCATTTAGTCCAGTTCTCATTTCATATGCAATGAGGATTCCATGTAGTTCATCTACTATCAATTTTTCTAGAACATATTGTTCCTCTAGGGTGGATACTTTTGAGTCATATTTCATTGGCAACGTTCCTAGTACCTTTCTCACAACTTCTCTCTCTTTTAATTTTCCTACAATACCTCTAATAGTATTGACAACCTCATATACTCTTAAAAGGTATTCCCCAATAATTTTCCTCTTCTTTCATTTTAAGGCTCTCAAACTGCCCTTTATATGTCTGAAGCTTGGACTCTTTGACTTTAGATTCTTCTTCATAGATAATTTTTAACTTATCTCAGGCTTGTTTCGCATCACATAAATTTTGTAAATACAGAGTTTGTCAACCCACTCAGGATTTCATTTAGGGATTTGGCATTACATTCACATTGGTCTAGTTCTATATTGTTTGTAGGTGCTTGATCGTCTATTTTATATTCCTTTACAGTTGCATCCCAAACCTTCCATCCAAGGAACATCAAATGGCACTTCATTCTCACATTCCAGTAAGCATAATTTTCTCTTGTGAACAATGGAGGTTTGTTGGTGGTTAAACCTTCGTGTTGATCCATAGTGGTTTTAAATAGGATCTACCTTCCATTGGTTAAATTGTTGATGAAGGAACCCTCTCTGATACCAATTGTTGGATTATCCCACAATACTGAGAGGGGGGGGTGAATCAGTATTGTCTTTTTCTTTTAAAATAAACACAAAATGAATCAAACAGGTTAAGACACAAATTTTATTATGGAAACCTCAAAGAGAAAACCACCAATTCAAACTCATTAATAAGATGAATCTACAAAATTTCTTTATCTAATTCTACAGAAAGGATGCAACAACACCTTGGGTTTTTGTCTGCCACAATAGACAAGGATGCTCCAACACTCTGGGTTTCTTCCTGCTACAATAGACAAGGATGTAGCAACACCCTGGGTTTCTGTCTGCTACAACACCCTTTACAGACCTATAGTCTTCCTTAGCGGCACCCTACCACCCTGGATTGATTTTATCATTCTACTATTCACTTATTGAATTATTTCATTCGCAATCATAGAGACAAGTTATTTCCTTCAATTGTTCTGTTAATAAATACCTTCACACTTCCTGCAGGTGCATCTCTTCACCATTGAGCCATTTCATTCTTTAATCATGCCTCTTCAAAATAACTAAGATAATTCCCTATTAATCAATTTTTTGTTTAATATTCCAGTCGTGATCTTCTACAATCTCTATTTTTGAAATCACCCTGAGTCGTTGATCTCATTTCGGGCATCTTCATGACTGTAGATTTAAGATAGGATGCAGTATGCGGATTGCAGATCTGTGACATTTCTCATAATTTTTTTCTGCACTTAGCTTTCTGCCTCAACTGTTACGCACCCTCGATCTCCTTCAAGCTTTCCGTGACCATCGATCTAAGGTGGAAATCAGATATCTGATGTGCCTTTTTCAAATATCATTCCATGATTTCTGAAACCAATCTTTCCGCCCCGTTAATCTCCTTCAATCTTTTCGTGATCATTGATTTGAGATGGAAATCAGATATTAGATATGTGACTTTTTCCAAATATCATTTCTTAATTTCCGATTTCCAAACCAATCTTTCCACACCGTTGATATTTTACGAATGTCGCCTGACCGTCTATCTTCCAGATCACGGGTTGCAGAAAGCGGGTTTCCAAAAACTCAAATGTTTTTTTCACATTTCTCCATATTCTGCTTTCTGCACTAATCTCTCTGCACCATCGATATTTTATGGGTGTCTTTTTATCGTCGATCTTCTGGATCACAGGATGCAGAATGAGGACTCTCAAAAACTCAAATGTTTCTCTCACAATTCTCCGTATTCTGCTTTTCGCACTAATCTACTACACCGTCGATCTTTTATGGATGTCTCTCTAACCTTCGATATTCCAAATCATGGAATGCGGAATGCAGAACTATGATATTTCCCACAGTATTTTCATGATTTTCTGCCTTCTACTTTTTCTTCTGAGCTGTTTATTTCTTTGCAGGTTCACTCCTAGTCGTTGATCTATGATCTAATGCATATTTGTGGATCTTCCGTTTTCTTTGTGTGGAAATCATTCTCCATTGTCGATCTCCTTGTGGATTCAATCCTGACTATCCAAGTTTTCATTTTAAATGAAATTTCGCTTCCATCCATGTAGTTAACTCACCTGCTAGTTTAATCTATGAAATCCTTGAGGACCATCAGATCTATATCTGATCAGATCAATGGTGGAATCCAAATGCATTTAAACTATATTTGATGGATATTTCACTCCCATTAACCCTTGTTAACCTCCTGTCACTTTACCCAGCAAAATGTCTTTACCATCGTCAGATTAGGATCCCCACCAATCAACGATGGACTTCAAATAAGATGAAGCAAATTTCATAGAAATTCCGTACACATCAAAACTTTCTTAAACCACGCAACTTCTCCCAGTGAAATTGTTGATGACCATTGATCTGTTTCAATGATCAACCTTATCCGTCAATATCGATCTCCTTCTTGGCGATTAGTTTCTGATTTCGCAGTCCAACCCCCTTGTTATCCTCCTCCCTATTAAATCAGTGAAATCCATATTAGGCATAGATCTCCAAAACCTTTAGATCTCCACCATACAATCTTCAATCATGAGGATGACTTAACTTAGGCAGTGTTGGGTTATCTCAAATGTTACTTCAACCTATGAAATCAACTTTCAACCGTGGATTTTCTCCTACCACGATCTAAATCATCTAAGCCTACATTTTCTTAAGTCTCATTTATTATCGATCCTTACAGTGATCGATAATTGATAAACCTGCAACAAGGTTATTCTGGAATATATTCCATTCACGTTTCTTCTTCAGAGAATCGATCACTTGATCTCTGTTTCTTCTCATCAACCCTATCTTTGTTTCTTCTCATCAACCCTGTTACTAATTTTCCTTTTTCATTGTTGAACTTATCCTTCTACCATATCTATCGGTTATTCATTTTTCATTCATGAACACCTTTGACATCAATGGAAACTTATATTCTCAACACAAAATACATAAAATAACATAAAATATTAAGGTTTCAAAACAAGCATATAAATTTTCCTATGACTATACAACAACTTAGGGTTTACAACTCCACTGCCAACATCTAGCTCCATTTGGGGATGAAGTTTTCCCTACAAAAATTCAAGAACTTTCAGACCATATGACTTTGACTGAAACTGAACATTATTCCACTCTTTTATACATCCATTGGACTGGAGTCTTATATACATAAATTGTATTGATATATACAATGAATATGAATACTTTAGTTCAATGTGTATAGAAATGTTTCAAGAACCGCCCATTCACTAGACCTACAACCTCAACACCATCCATATTTTTTAAAACAAAAGGGTTATTTCCCAAGATCTTAATTATTGTAAAAGGGCCCAACCATAAATTATCAAGTTTTCCATGCTTACATTTTTCATCATTCTGTGCATCCCATCTGAGAACTACATCACCAAATGAGAACGTATCTTTCTTGACCTTTTTTTCAAAACCTTCTTTTACCTTCTTTTGATAAATTTCAGCCTTTTCCACTATTGCTTCTCTTTCTTGCCACAACTTAACTATCTGAAACATCCTTATTTTCATTTCATCAAGTTCCTCTTCTACATCTTTCAAAAACTTGATTACTAGAAAGCTTATTTGAACATGAAATATTGCATTTATTCCATAAACAAGTTGAAAAGGTGATGTTCCAATGGATTTCTTTAAAGGTACCATGTCTTCCCAAAGATCATATTTTAATTTGATATCCCAATTCCTTTTATTTTGAAATAACATATTCTTGATACTATTCACAATATTGTTATTAGTGGATTATGTTAATCCATTCCCCTGAGGGTAATAAGGTGTAGAATGCTTTAATATGATGTTATTTTCTTCAAAAAAATTTACTGTATTCTTGGAATTAAAGGCTGGACCATTATCGGTAACTAGCTTCCTTGGACAAGTAAATATGCTAAGAATAGTATCTTGAAGAAAATTGATAATGAATTTATATGTTGCTATTCTTGTGGAAGTTGCTTCCACCCACTTGGTAAAGAAATCAGTGGCAGTCAAAATCCACTTATGTTGGCCACTGGAAACATGATGAATTTCTCCTATAAAGTATAAACCCCATTGTTGGAATGGATCATTTATTGTAATAGGTTTTAAGGGTAAAGACTGCAACTTGTGCTTACCTGCAAATTTTTGACATTCAATGCAAGCTTTGACATGACTATATACATCTGTAAAAATTGTAGGCCAATAATAACCCTCTCTTAAAATCTTAATTGCAGTTGCTTTCCAATACTTATGTCCCCCACATGCACCCCCATGTATTTCTGCAGTGACAACATCAGCCTTTGATCTACTCAAACATTTAAGCAATATGCCTCCAGGATCTTTTCAGTATAAAACTTGATCAATTAAAATATATTTCAAATATTTAATTTTTAATGATCTATACTCATTTTTATTCAGAAAAGGAGGACATTGTAAATGCAGCAGAAAATAAACAATTTTCTCATATCATGGAGAATCAAAATACCTGTTATAAATCTTCTCTTTGCCAAGCTTTGTTGATGCATCCTGTACTGACTGTTCATTCACCATATGAATATCTAAAACCTGACAATTTGATTATTCCAAAACTTTTGTTATACCTTGTCCCTTTACCAATTTGGTAGGCCTGATTTCAACATCATATTCCATAATTTTTTCTATCCAATGCCCCCTCTTCTCTTCACTATCAAGCCGTGTAAGAATATCCTTAACTGTTGTATTATGTACATATGCAAAAGTTTTCGAATGAAACAAATAGATTCTAAATAATTTAATAGATTTAACTAAAGCATATGGCTATTTTTCTAGTGTACTGTATTTAAGCTCAAAATCCCTTAAAGTCTTACTGAAAAAAAAGGATAGGTTGTCCAAGACCTTCTAAATTTTTCTGTAAGAGTACAACTACTATACTATGTTCAAAAGCAAAGGAAAAAGTGAAAAATTCTTTTGAAAAATATGGGCTTACCAATACAAGAGCTTCAGTAAGAGCCTGTTTTATTTTTTCAAATGATGACTTAGCTTCAGTTGTCCATTTAACCTCTTGATCCTTCTTCAACATAACTGTAATTTCCTTAATAATTTATGCAAAATTCAGAATAAACCATCTTAAAAATTTAATCTTACTGATAAAAGGTTGAATATCCTTCTTGTTTATGGGAATATCAATCTTTAGAATGGTTGCAACATGTTCAAGATCGATCTGAATTCCATCAACTGAAACTTTATTCCATAAAAGCCTTCCCTCTTGCATATCAAAATGAGATTTTCTAGGATTCAATGGAAATCCAAACTTTCTGCATTTAATGAATGTTTGTTTGAGATGCTTAAAATGAGCTTCATCAGATTCAAAAAATATTGTTATATCATCTAGATATATAACTACAAATTTCTACTTTTATCCAATAAAGGCCATATCCATATCCCTCTAAAAAGTGTCCCTAACATTCATAAGACCAAAAGGCATCTTATCATACATGAATTTTCCCCAAGGAGTAGTGAAGGTTGTTTTTTCTCTATCATCTGGGTGTACTGCAATCTGATTGTACCCTGAAAAGCCATGAATCATTGACATCCTTTGAGCACCAACCACTTTCTGTAAAATTTGATCAATCTTCGGTAATGGATATTTATCTTTCAAAGAATATCTATTCAAATTTCTAAAATCCACACAAAGCCTTATCTCACCATTCTTTTTTCGTACAGGAACCAAAGTTGCCACCCAATTGTTGAGTATGGTTGTCATTGATGTCAAAGGAGGTTAATAATGACAAAAGAATAACCAAGGATATGATGGAAGGGAAAACTCAGTGAAAGTTAAAATAATAACAAAGGAAGTGGCATGGCAAGTATGATGATGTGGCATGTGCGTTTAGGTTTAAAAGAACGTGTTGAAACTGTTTAAACTCTTGGTGAAGATCATAGTTCATTAATGACCAAGGAATAACAAAGGAAGTGATGGCGTGGCATATGGCATGTATGATGATTTTGTAAATTCATATGATGATGTTCTAGTACTCTCTTGAAGTTATTGTTAGAATTTGACACCATTCTGTAAAAGTATGGCAACTTTCTGAAACTCTGACTAAAACTCCAAAAATTTGACTATGTTGAAAAACTAGTCTAAGTTTCTCCTGGAAAATTCCCGCCATATATCATGGATTAATAATAAAAATTATCTAATAGTATAAGGCTATATCTTTTTGACTTGTGCACATTACCATGATCTCATCTTGTTTTAAAAGTTCTTGAGGAAAATGTTACGGGTCCTCCAAAATGAGGTTTCAGACTGAAATTGGTTGAAACTCTGAAAAATTAGTTGTGTTAAAAAACTAGTCTAAGTTGCTCTTAGAAAATTCCCACCATACATCATGGATTAATGATAAGAATTATCTAAGAGTATCAGGTTATATCTTGTTGACTTGTGCACACAAAAATGATCTCATATTGCTTTAAAAGTGCTTGAAGAAAAAGTTACGAGTCCTCCAAAATGAGGTTTCAGACTAAAATTGGCTGAAACTTGAGCTGAAACACTGAAACGAAAAATTGGCTAAGTATTGGAAAACAGATCTAAAGCACCCTAGTAAAATGCTCTCCATATTTTGTAGGATGCTGATAAAAAATATGCGAGGCCATAACACTTTCTATTATTGATGTGTGCATCTGAACATGGTCTCAATTCCTTTAAAAGGCAATTGAAGACAAAGTTAAGGGTCTGCCAAAACAGGGTTTTAGGTTGTTTTGCACCAGTTATGTAAAACTGCCTGAGTGGCCTTTGTAAAATGTTTAATATTTCCTATACGTGATAGATTAAATTATTCTGAAGGTACAGTCATTTAGATTGTTGATTGGTGCATCTAATGATATATTCAGTTTGTCTAAAAGATGCATTAGAGGAAATTTCAACTCAAAATGGGCCTCCTAAAATGAATTAATAAAATAATAGTTAAAATAATAAAAGAATATTTATTAATTTTGGAGGAAGAAAAGAAAAAAAACTACTTTTTTGTTTGTATTTTTGACATATCTCCCCGTGTTTTTACTCATATTTCGATCGGGAGAGCTCGTTAGATGCGGAATTAAATTCCGCATCCAACGATTACCCACTCGGCGTACTTTTGACGGACCCTGCTACCCCAAAAACAAGAAATACCCGAAAAAATGGAATGATGAATTTGAGTAAAAACACGGGGAGATATGTCAAAAATACAAACAAAAAAAAGTAGTTTTTTTATGATACCTATCCCCAAATTTATATTAAAAATGTGTTTAAGACCTATACGATATTTCAAATTTAAAGAAATTTCATTGGCTAACACATGATGAC
>LPNX010348674.1:156532-196171 GCA_001517045.1 Pseudotsuga menziesii
AGACCACAATGGATCAGCAGGAAGGATTAGCTACTGACAAACCTCCATTGTTCACAGGAATTAACTATGCAAACTGGAGTGCAAGAATGAAGTGCCATCTAATTTCTATCGGATGGAAGGTTTGGCGAGTAACTGAAAAAGAGTATAACATATCATACAACCTACCTACAGATAGAGAGGAACTAGAACAATATGAGGCCAATGCAAAATCCCTGAATGCAGTCTTTAATGAATTAACAAATTCATTGTTTTTGAAATTCATGCAATGCACTAAAACCAAACAAGCTTGGGATAAGTTAAAAAATGTCTATGAAGGAGCATCCAAAGTCAAACAATCAAAAATTCATACATACAAAGGACAATTTGAAATCCTGGATATGAAAGAGGAAGAAAATATTGCAGAATATCTTCTAAGAATAGATGAAATTGGAAATTCTATTAGAGGCCTTGGAGGAGTAATAAAGGAGAGATAAGTAGTTGACAAAGTACTAAGAACCCTGCCAATGAAGTATGAATCAAAGGTGTCCAATCTAGAATAACGAGATGATCTTGAAAACATGACAATAGATGAACTACATTGGATCTTCACTACCTATGAGATGAGAATAGGACAAAATGGACAATCAAATAAAGAAGCAACACTTAAATCCTCAAAAGAGCCAAAATCTTTATCCAAGAACCAATCAGAAGAAGATGATGAAGAATCTCTTTTCATCAAGAAACATGAGAGAGGTACTATAAAGTACAAGGGAAAGCTACCTCTAAAGTGCTTCAACTATGGAAGAGTTGGAAACTTTGCTTCAAAATGTCCCTATGATAAACAAGATGATAGTGATGAGAGAGAGGCATCAAAGAAGTTCAAAAAGGGCAAAGAAGGAAACAAGAAAAAGTTCAATGAGAAGAAGAAGATCCTTTACACCATGGAAGATAGTGAAGATGAAGACATAAGTGAAGATGAAGAAACAAAAATTCTATTCATGGGAATAGAAACTCAAGCTCAAGTTGGTGAATCAGGTGAGGAAGGAGAAGTAGATCTAAAATCAGAACTCATTAGTGTTGTTGAAGAACTTGAAAAATGCAGAAAAAAAGAAAAAAAACAAACAGTCAAACCAAATCATTAGTAGTTTGAAGACCCAGCTTCGAGAGGCCAAGAAGATTGAAGAGGACCTAGATTTTCAACTCAAAAGGAGAATACAAGAATCTGAAAGACTTGAAGAAGAGATTATCTAGCTTAGGAAAAAGCTTGATGAAGAGTCTATTAAGTCAAAATTTGAAAATAGTTCAAGGACTCTAGATGATATCTTGAATAGCTAAAGACCATCAAGAGATAAATCCGGATTAGGATATGGAAATGAAAAGAAGGAAGAAGGATCCTTCTTCACAAACCAAGGTAGAGATAAAATAAGCTATGCTGATGCACTGCAAAATCCAAAGGAAGAAAGAAAGAAATCTGCTCCATCCTCTCAACAAAGACATAACTAATGTGATGCCTAGAATACCAATAACAAATAGATATCAGCATATCTTTCCTGGTCATTGGTACTCTTGTAATAATTTTGGTCATAAAGCCCTAAATTGCAGAGCTTATGGAAAGTTTGGTGACTACAAGAAGAATGCATCTAGCAACAAACCAAAAGGAAGGAATCATAATTTTTTTGAACCTCTTCAAATATATGACATAGAATGTTACAAATGCAATAACCATGGACATATAGCAAGCGATTGTAAACTAATGACTCCTAAAAAGAAGACTATTGCAAAATATTTTCAACACAAAAAACAGAGAAAGGATTGGAAGAAGAAGAATGAGGAGGAGAAATCCATGATTTCTCTACTATGTGTGATAGAAAATAAATATCTATGGCATATTGACAATGGGTGTTCAAAACATATGATAGGAGACCTAAGAAATTTCATAAGCCTAAGAAAAAATAATAAGGGTAGAGTCACGTTTGGAGATAATATGTCTTCCAAAATAATTGGCAAAGGTACAACTGCTATCAATAACAAGATCAAAGCTGAAAATGTGTTTCTAGTGGAATACCTAAAGCCTAATCTTCTCAGTGTAATTCAAACATGTGATCAAGGGCACATCTACAGTTTTGACTCAAAGAAATGTGAAATCATAAAAAAAGGACTCAGGAAGACTTGTTGGGAGTGTTGTAAGAAATTCAAGTAATGTGTACATCCTAGAAAATGAAGATCAATGTTGCATGAGTATGATTGATGAAAGTTGGATATGGCACAGAAGGATGGGACACTTAAATTTTGATAATATTATCAAAGTGAGTAAGAAGGAAGCTATGAGAGAATTGCCAAAAATTGTGAAACCTCTAAAAATAGTTTGTAAACATTGTCAACATGGGAAGAAAACTAAATCCAACTTCAAAGCAAAAGAACATCCTTTGGAAATAGTTCACACTGGTCTTTGTGGACCAACAAGAACTAAAATCTTGCAAGGAGAGTGCTATTTCATGGTGTTTGTAGACGATTATACAAGGATGACTTGGGTTACATTTCTCTAAGAAAAATCATAATATTTTGAGAAGTTCAAAATTTTTAAAGCAAAAGTTGAGAATGAAACAAGTTTGAAAACCAAGTGTCTAAGGTCAAATAATGGAGGTGAATTCACTTCAAATTAATTCAATGAATTTTGTGAAACTCATGGAATTAAAAAACAGTTTTTAGCTCCAAAGACTCCTCAACAAAATGGTGTTGTGGAAAGAAAAAATAGGACAATCCAAGAAGCTGCCCGAACTATTCTAAATGAATCCAAACTTTCTGATGTGTATTGGAGAGAAGCAGTATACACAACTATTTATATACTAAACAGAGGACAACTCAGAGTTAACAATGAAAAAAACCCTTACCAACTATGGTATGGAATATCTTCCTCGGTCAAATGGTTCAGAGTGTTTGGTAGTAAGTGTTACATAAAGAGAAATGAGGATGATCTTGGTAAATTTGATTCCAGAACTGATGAAGGAATATTTCTAGGATATTCATCCATCAAGAAAGCATACCGATGTTACAATCAAAGGCTACACAAAATCATAGAAAGTACAGATGTAAGAGTGGATGACATGAAACCTAGAATAATAAGAAGCCAAGATGAAGATATAAGAACAAACAATGAAGAATAAATCTTGAAAAAGAATGAAGGTCTTTATGATGAAGAAGAAGAAGAAGAAGAGAAATAAGAAATACAAGAATCACAAGAAAATGAATATGAATATTCTCCAATATCATATACAAAATCCCCATCTATAAGAATACAAAAGGATCATCCTGAAACACAAATTATAGGTGACAAAAGTGTTGGAGTCAGTACAAGAAGGAAATTGTTTGATGAACAAGCCCTACTTTCAGTAGTGGAACCTAGGAACTTTGCAGAAGCAACCAACAATGATGATTGGATCAAATCCAAGAATGAAGAATTGGATCAGATTGAGAAGAATCAAAACTTGGGAACTTGTCCCAAGACCCAAAGACAAAAATATTGTAGGGACCAAATGGGTCTTCAAGAACAAGTTCAATGAAGATGGTCAAGTGATAAATAACAAAGCAAGAATAGTGTGTAAAGGATATGCTCAAGTAGAAGGTATTGACTTTGAATAAATGTATGCCCCTGTAGCAAGACTTGAAGCAATTAAAAAAAAATTAGCACTCTCATGCTATAAAAATTTCAAAGTATATCAAATGGATGTCAAGTTTGCATTTTTTAATGGAAAGCTGGAAGAGGAAGTTTATATTGAACAACATGAAGGTTTTCTCTTATCAGAAAATAAAGACTATGTTTTCAAACTAAAATTGACACTCTATGGTGTCAAACAAGCTCCAAGGGCATGGTTTTCAAGGATATATAACTACTTAAAGCAACCATAATTTAAAAGAGGGGCCACTGAAATCAATCTCTACCTAAAAATCAAAGATAAAAATATGATCATTGTTGTTGTTTGTGTGGATGATATCATATTTGGAAGAAATCTAGAAATACTAAGTGTAAACTTTGCTTCTGAATTGAAGAAGGAATTTGAAATGTCAATATTAGGTGAATTAACATTCTTCTTGGGATTACAAGTTTATCAATCAGACAAAGGAATATTCATTTCTCAAACCAAGTACATCAAAGACATGTTTAAGAATTTTAAGATAGAAGACTCCAAGCTTGTTAGTACTCTTGTGATCATTAGTTGTAAGTTAAGCAAGGATGATGAATCTTTGGAAGTAGATCATACCATGTATAGATCTATGATAGGAAGCCTAATATATGTGACAGCTACAAGACCAATTGTGATGTAAGTTGTAGGATTGGTTGCTATATCCCAATCATCTCCCAAAGAAACACATGTAACAACAATGAAAATAATTTTTAGATATTTGAAAGGGACTATGGAGTATGGTTTATGGTACCCAAAAGGTCAAGACTTCACTTTAAAAGCATTCACTGATGCAGATTGAGCAAGACGTGTTGATGACCGAAAGAGTACCAGTGGAGCAACATTCTTTTTGGGAGATTGTTTGGTATCATGGTTAAGCAAGAAATAACCTCCATTGCACTATCTATGGTAGAAGCTGAATATATTGTTGTTGCATCATGTTGTACTCAAGTCATTTGGATGAAGCATACATTGGAAGACTTGCTTGTGAAGTATGACAGTCCAATAATAATAAATTGTGACAACACTAGTGCTATAAACATATCAAAAAATCCTATTATGCACTCTAAAACAAAGCACATTCCAATAAAATATCATTTTCTAAGAGATCAAGTGTCACAAAAGGTTGTCAAATTGGAATATGAAGATACAAAAGAACAAATAGTTGATATCTTCACTAAGCCACTACCCAAAGAAGCATTTGAGCATCTTAGACATAAGTTGGGAGTAATCTCCTTACAATGAATCAAAAGGAGAAAAAGGCATCATGTCAAGGGGAGATATGTTGACAGGGGGAGTTGTCATAAATAAGCCTTTGTAATTAATGTCAAAGGGAAAGAAAAATCAAAGAGTTGTTTCCGTCAATGCCAAAGGGGGAGATTGTTGAGTATGGTTTTCATTGATGTCAAGGGAGGTAAATAATGACAAAAGAATAACCAAGGATATGATGGCAAAGAAAACTCAGTGAAAGATAAAAGAATAAAAAAGGAAATTGCATGGCATGTATGATGATGTGGCATGTGCATTTAGGTTGCAAAGAACTTGTTGAAATTACTGAAATTCTTGCTGAAAATCAGAGTTCATTAATGACCAAGGAATAACAAAGGAAGTGATGACGTGGAATATGGCATGTATGATGAGGTTGTAAATTCATATGATGGTGTTCTAGTCCTATCATGAACTTATTGTTACAATTTAACACCATTCTGTAAAAGTATGGCAACTTGTTGAAACTCTGAAAAATCGATTGTGTTGAAAAACTAGTCTAAGTTGCTCTTGGAAAAATCCTACCATATATCATGGATTAATGATAAATTATCTAATAGTATAAGGCTATAGCTTGTTGACTTGTGCACATGACCATGATCTCATATTTTTTGAAAGTGCTTGAGGAAAAAGTTAAGGGTCCTCCAAAATGAGGTTTCAGACTGAAATTGGCTAAAACTCTAAAAAATTGGCAGTGTTGAAAAACTAGTCTAAGTTGCTCTTAGAAAATTCTCAACATACATCATGGATTAATGATAAGAATTATATGAGAGTATTAAGTTATAGCTTGTTGACATTTGCACACGACCATGATCTCATATTTCTTTAAAAGTGCTTGAGGAAAAAGTTATGGGTCCTCCAAAATGAGGTTTTAGACTAAAATTGGTTGAAACTCTAGCTGAAACACTGAAACAAAAAATTGGCTAAGTATTGGAAAACGAGTCTAAAGCACCCTAGTAAAATGCTCGCCATATTTTGTAGGATGTTGATAAAAAATATGTGAGGCCATCATACTTTAGCTTGTTGATGTGTGCATCTGACCATGGTCTCAGTTCCTCTAAAAGGCACTTGAAGACAAAGTTAAGGGTCTGTCAAAACAAGGTTTCAGGTTGTTTTGCACCAGCTCTGTAAAACTACCTAAGTGACCTCCGTAAGTTGTCCGCTATTTCCTGTACGTGATGGATTAAATTATTTTGAAGGTATAATCATTTAGATTGTTTATTGGTTCATCTAACCATATCTTCAGTTTGTCCAAAAGGTGTCTGAAGATGAATATATTAGTCTACCAAAATTGTCTTTTGGCTTGATTTGCATTGTTTCAGTAAAACTGTCCAAGTGTTAAAAACCAGTTATAAAAGGCCATTTTGAAATACATGCCAGAAGCTTTGATTGTGTAAATAAATTTATATAATGGCATGGATCTATTCCTTGGTGAACTTTTCATCTATTCATGGTCTTAATCCTCCATTCGGTGATCACATGTGTGAGATATAAACCTGCTAAATTGAGAAAAAAATACGGAAAGCAAGATAATTCAGAAATTTCCAGAAAACACTTTTCTGCATAATAAAAGAAAAAAAGTATATGTCTGCACAATATATGAAAGAATTAAAATAATGAATCGTTGTGTAATAAACACCAACATAGATCCATCTTAAACCTGGATCTAGAAAGCACCGAGAGGGATCCAATTTCTTTAGGTGTAAGTTTTTTTTTATCTTAAATTTTTAAATGTTCATAAAAAATTACACCTCAAACATTTTGACCCCTTTAGTGTTTGGTGAATCTGGGTTTAATGTGGATCTTTTAATTACTTTTCATTTAGTTTTATTATTGCGCTTTTATTATTTGATAAATTAAGCCACATGTTTTTCTCTATATTCTTTTTTGTTTTAGCACAAGTGTTGGTGTAGTGTTAGGTTAAACACACATTGATCTCATCAATGTTATTTTGATGACACTCATTTATTCTAATCAATAAGAGGTAATAAAATATATCAAAATTCTAAGTTCTAAAGCCACATCAGAATATATCTAAATTTTATAATAAAAAAATGTTTTATTTTATTATGGTGAATTATAAAGAAAGTTAGTTAATTTAAATTATTTTAAAAGTAATTAAAAATGAAATAAAATAAAAAGACTAGAATCTTCGAGAAAGGTTGAATATCTTTTAAAAAAGAGCTTAGCATTTCCAGTAATGATTAACGGTTAATAAATATAATTAGAGAGAGTAAAAAAGACAAATTAAACTGAAAAAAGAACATTAAAAAATTACAAATGATCATTTTCTAAAGAACAAATCTAGTAAATTAGCATAAATCCATTTTAAATCTAGATTTATGGATCTATGGTAGTTTATTTTGTTTTGTTTTATTTAATTCCATATCTAATTTATATTTCTCATTTTTTATTTTTTTATTTATGACGGTTAACATAATGTTTTTTTATGTCGCCTAGCATAACGTGGCTAACGTGACAGGATCTCCCCCATACTGGGCTGAGAGCACCTCGCTTCTCTCGGTGCAATAATTAAAATGTTGAAGCGCTATATGACAAACAAAAATATAATAAAAAGAGATATGATAACAAAGTTTATTATTTAATAAGCAACAAGATAAATATACATAATTAGTTAAAAATGAAGAATACTAACTCCAGGAAAATAAACTAATTAAAACAGAGAAGTAATATTGTGAAAGGATGTGTTTTCTGAAGGACACAATAATGATAAGGTTTGTTTGGTGAAAAGGCATGATAAACATAAATGAAAGTATGTGATTATTGAAAAGGTATCATGATGTAAAGACATGAAAGAAGTATTTAAACCGAAGCTTGAATGGGAAGAAGAGTGTCTCTGTGATCCAGATCTATGTAGCAGTAGGAGAAGACGGATACCAAAGAAGGAAAACCAATGACAGGGTTGAAAACATAAAGAAGATATGGAAGTCTGATGTAATCAAATTAGGGTGGCAAGGTGGTGCTAGGGCGGGAAACAAGCCTACAAGGGGTTGTAGCCTCCTTACAGTAGAAGCTGGAAAATAGGGTGTCATTGCATCCTTATGTGTAGTAGCAGGTAGAATAACTAGGGTGTTGTAGCATCCTTGTCTGTTGCAGCAGACAAAAATTGGTGTGTTGTTGCATCTCTTCTGTGGTAGCAAATAAACAATTTTGTAAAATTCATCTTATTAATGAGTTTGATTTTGTGGTTTTCTCTTTGAGGTTCCCATGATAAAAAAATATGTGTCCTAACTTGTTTGATTATTTGTGTGTCTTGTACTAATTGTTTTAATAAAAGAAAAAGAAGGCAATATTGATTCACCACCCCCCCCCCCTCAATATTGTTGGATAATCTAACACCAAGTAGAATATCTAAGAGGAATAATAGGCTTTGCATCTAAAAGGTTTTTAACCTCTTTTTCAATAACTAGTAGCAAAATAGGATTAATCCTTCTAAGCTTTTTCCTAAAAGGTTTGGTATTAGGTTTCAATGGAATATTATGTTGAATTATGTTGGTGTCATATATATTTAAATCATCATAAGACCATGAAAAAATATCTATAAACTCCTTCAAAAGTTTAATGTATCTTTTCCTTTCTGCATCTGAGAGAGCTTTAGATTTTTTTACCATTTTAGGCTCACCTTATGTACCAATATTACAACTAATAACATTTTCTTCAGAAGACTGCATAGTGGGTTTTAATAATGTATCATCCTTTGAAAATAACCTTTGAAGAGGCACTAGACCCTTAGAAATGTAATTTCCTTTTAATTCAATGATATTATGATTAGCATTTCAATTTTCTGAAAATGAAGGAGTATGATCTGTTTCAGTAACTTCATCTTCATCAATAACTGAAGTTGAGAATTCACCTGTTAATTCTAGAAATTGCTTGATCTCTATATCATCATGGAACACCTTCCAATGTTTGACATTGTGTGGAATAGAAGGTTTGTACGTTACTTCAATGGGATATTTGAGATGTGATACTTTTGGAACTTTGAAGTATGCCGCTACTAAAGGAAAAGAATCTGTTGTTTGGTTATGATCCCTTGGGATGAAAGATATATTGCAGGTTAGGGAAAAATGATCAATCAGGTCCCATACATCGTTTCGGTAAACTTTTAACAACTGTTGTTTGACCTGACAAACATTTTTTACCTATTATATAATAAATTCGGAGTCGCTAAATACAATAAGTTGCTTAATTCTTAAATCTTTTACATCTTTTAACCCAAGGATTAATGCTTCATACTCAGCAATGTTATTTGTTGTTTATAATTCCATCTTATACATCAAAGAAATGATTTCCCCTCCAGATGAAATGAGCACAATACCTACTCTTGCTCCCTCCTTACAAGGTGATCCATCAAAATACATATGCCATACATCATCTTACATCTCTACTTTAGTTTGAGTTGTATGATCTTTCTGAATTTGTAAAATACCTTCACAATCATCATTCAAATGTAACATGCAAGACCCAAAATCTTTTTCTACTGAATAAATTGGATGATTATTTGTATTTTTATTATCACTTACCATATATGCAAGATGCACTTCTGTATAAATACTTCTTTGCTCACCCCCAAATACCGGTATTGTAGCATATGAAAGATACATTTGTAGGGTTCCTCCTACCCTCTTTTCCCATGATCTAGACAGTAGCATGCCAAACTTAGGAGAAATATATGTTATGACTACATCCATAAGTACACTCTTCATTGGCAGCTGTGTGAGGCTTACCATGAGATCTTTAATGAACCCAAAGAATTTTACTTCCCTATAATCAAAAGCATAAAGATCATGATATGGTTTAGTGACAACAAGTCCTAAGGCTTCCATGTATGCCTTAGGCATGAGATTATCTTAAGCCCCTAGGTCTGGGAGACAATTATGCAACATTTTCTCATGAATTGTGAGAGTGATGTAAAATGGAGGAGGTACTCACAGCTATCATTTGGATGATTAAAATTATTAGAGCCAAAAATAATAGTAGGATTCTCATCTTGCAGATTGATTACATCTGAAGGTATAGAATCAACTGAAGAATTAAGAATCTTGAGAGTAGACTCCTTATATGATTTATAATTAGCTCAGTTAGTGTAAAATGAATCTTGATCTTATTAATTTCATGTTCCAAACTAAAACCAATGGCATTATTTCCAATCTCTTGTGTCTACAAAATTGTCTCTACCTCCCTGTATTACGTGTTTATGTTCAGAAGGTAACCCTTGTTTGGCAGGAGCATTCCTTGCATTTTTATTACCTTGTGCTACATGTTTTATCCCAGATCTAATACCACATGATTTATGTTGTATTTCTGGACAAATTTCCGGCATACATGTCACTTGCTCAAAGTTATATGCTTCATGATAATTAACATTTTTAGCATACTGATAATCAGATCTAGTTAAAAAGCATGAAGAAGATCCATCATCAAATTGATCAATATCAGGATCTTCCATATCTTCAACTTCCTTTTCATCTACTTCATAAGACTCATCATCTCTTATCAGATTATTTTTAAAAGGAGGTTGAATCCTCGGATCCTCATTATTGAATCCTGTGATCCTCATCATCTCTTCTTTCTCTTTGAATATCATTATTCCTCCTTTCTCTAGGTAAGTATCTAGGAACAAAAGAGCATCTAAATTGGCTTGGATTTCGATCTCCTTCTTGCATAGGTCTATTATTGATTTTTGCAGACAAATTCTTGATTAACTTGGTCATTTCATCCAAATTATGTTATGATGATTTTCCTTTAGAAGTTGATGGCATCATTTATTTTTTACCTTTTTATCATGCACTTGAGATTCTGATTTATCTTTAAGTTTACTTGATGCCAACAAATTTGACTCAACTTCTAACGCAACCTCATGTATATTTAACAAATATACAGACCTTCTTTCTCTTAATAACAAAGAAAACTCAAAATCGAAAGAATTAGCATAAGTGAGCTTTGATGATGTGTTAGAAGTCTTTATTTGAGCAGGTATCTTACTATACATTTTATTGAAACGCTTTGAAAAATCTATGACTGATTCATTTTGCTTCCTTTTCAAAGCTTCAAATTAAGTGATATAGCAAAGATAATCTTTAGTGTCCCCCCATTGTTTCATAAACACTTCCTCTAACTCTTATATCCCATTAATGAATTTTGTTGGTAACTCTCAGAATCACTTTCTCACTTCTCCATCTAGACTTTGTACAAACATCCGCATCCAAACATCTTTAGCCTTAATGTTTTGATTATCTGCATAACTGAAAAAAGCATTCCAGTGTTCTTCTGCAATCACCTCACCTTGACCATTGAACATAGGAAGATATTCTTGGTAATCACCTCCTAGAAAAGCATGAAGGGGCTGAGGAAGAACCAGTGGGGTATATCTTGTAGCCACTATATGGTCCATCATATCAAGAGGTTGTCCTACCATGTTTGGGTTAACTTGGCTTGGTGGAGAAGGAGGACTGTTGGATTTGAGGTGATGGAATGGAATCCTACTTGTGAGAGGAGTATAGGGTGAAAGTTGAGATTTTGATGAGAAAAATCCTGAATCTAAGATCTTAGTTTTAATTTTTTCAGATGATAAAGGATTTGTGTAAACCTGAAAATTATCAACTTGAATGGCAGGGATAAAAATAGACAAATATTGTTCCTTTTATTCTTTATCGGGTTGTAGATTTGCAGAAGGAGAAGCTCGTTGTAACTGATCTGGTATGTCTAAAGATGAAGGATAGTGAAATCTTCTAGAAGAAGTATAACTTAATTTTTGTCTAGCCTCTCTCAGAATCTACTCTAGGTCTGAAACTCTTGGATGCAAGGGAAATGTAGTATTTCCCCTAGTCCCTATTTTCCTAGAAGCCACTGTGAAAATTGTTGGTGAAAATGTAGCTTATAAAATTTTCTGATTTTGTTCACCTTACAAAAATCAGATCAATAAAAATTACCCAAGGAATATTATCTTGACTTCTGTCCCCGACAGCGGCGCCAAAGATGTTGGTACTGGATTTTGTACAAGACTACAATGGTACAAATCCATCTCATAATGTATAAACTAAGGATTTAGGTTTTAAGTTTTGATTTTACTAGTGTATAACAGCAGGGCAGAAATCAAGTAATGTAGATAAACTAATTAAATCTAAAACATAGACCCATAAGCATATAATAGATAAAGTAAACAAGGATTATGTAAAAGCATATGATTACAAACAGTATATATGCATAATCTAGTTTGGGAATAAACTATATATAACAAGAGACAGTTGATTACATAAACAAATAATAAATGCTTTTAAAACAAAACAAAAAAACATTCTGTATAAAAGGGAATACAAATGCATGCATCTGCAATTAGAAACTAGAGATAGAAACACTATCTTTCATAAAATTCATCATAGAATATATCAAAGACATTGAATTGTATTTGTATTGATTAAAAGTCAAAAGTGGCTCATATAGTATTTCTCATCCTTCATACAACTTCCAAAATATACTTACAGAATTTCAAAAAGGTTCCAAACTTAAAGAAGTATCCAAAACATTGGAATCCACTGCTAGCTCCCACCACCTTTTCTTGCCTTATACTTCTATATGTATACAAAATAATAACCCCCTTTCGAAACTGTTTATGGATCCAAACATATAGGATAAAAATTGTTTAAAAACTGTTTATGGATCCAAACATATAGGATCGAAAAAACTCAAAAATAGAAACTGTTTAATTACATCAACGAAAAAATTTTAACTTCAAATAATATATTGCCACCTAATCAGAAAATTCTAAATCAAATTGACTTTGAACTTTTCCAGCTAACTATTTGTGAATCATCAAGATTTATCTTTTCCAACCTGTCAAATTTTGCGAGCAGCCTCTGCAAGTATAGTCAAGCCATCTAGCGCTTGATATCTCCTCTGAATTCTAGCTAACTCCTCCTCTATAACTGGCACTTTGTCCTGTAATTCTTGATTTTGTTTGAGCAATTTGGTAGTTGCTTCTTGATCCATTTTTCTCCTTTTCACTGCTTCCTCACTAACCCTTACCAACTCTTCATAATTGGAATTTATATCTTCAAGATCTTGTCTAATCATGTGATTTGCATTCACCAATTGGTCATTAAGATGATTAAGATGTGAATTCTGAGCTTTGTAGTGATGCAAAGCTTTATGAAGGTTTGAAACCTCTATTTCTTCTCCGTTCTACATATTTTCATCCAAATCATCTACTTCTATGTTTACATGTTTATTTATTGATATTTAAGTTAATGGAATCGTGTGTTCTTTATTTGAACCTTTGCAATTTAAATCCTGAACACCTTCCATATCTTCTTCTACACGTGACTGTTTTTTGCTTATTTCTTCACTTACTGCAGACATGAATTTCTTACCTTTATCTATGAATTTCATGACTGGAATATCTAGAATAGATCTGATGTTATCTTCAATTCTTTCTATGGCTTTATAAATCATACCTTCAATCTTTCTAGATTGAGTTTCTTCTTCACTGGAGGATTCTTCAATATTAGTCATTTTTTCCTTATGAAGCTTAGGGTTAAGAAGCTTCTTCATATTCAGATGGAATTTATTTGTAGGTATAGTTTTAGGCTGCCACTTAGCTGTTTAAAAGCTTTTAACATGATCATAGGTCTTTTTAATAACAGGCATTTCTAGCTGTTGCAGGCTCGTTGTTCCCATGCTTTCCATTACTGAAACTTCCTTTACAAAACCAGGAGTACTAGGAGTTATCTCCATTTCTTCTGCATCTGAATCTACTTTTACATTCGCATCTAAAATCCCTTCAGACCCTCGATGTTCTTTTTCCACGATTTTTCTCTCCCTATAACTCCTCGGCTTCATTGGGGTTTGTTTCCCTTCTTGCAATTTTGTATCAGTCAGCTTTTCAATTTTAAAGCCGGACCGGAATAAAAAGTGAGGCCAATTCCATACCTTCTTTTCCAGTTCTTTATCAATTAACAACGTGATTAAACCATAGTGGAACACACTATGAGAAGTGTTATTTGGGTGAGTTTTAACCATGACTAACATTTTAGATAAGATTTTCAGCAAATAAAAAGGTAGATTTAACTTTGAAATTCATGTTGCATGAAGAAGAAAACATAGATGATATATGAAAATGGTTGCAAAGAGACCCTCACAAGTAATATATATTTGAATGATGCTTAGTATTTGTCGCCACTCTTCTTTTAAAACATCTATGTGGATTCCCCTATTCCAGTCTAGGGTTTCATGACCCGGCAGAATAAATAACCCTAAATCAACCTCAAAAGGTAATTTTTTAAACCATTTATCTCCATCTATGGATAATTCAATGGCTTCTGCAATTGACTGTTCTAAAACTTCAAAGATAATGCTACTAAAATCAACCCTTGTACCTATAAATATTTGAGCAAATTCTCTGGACATTTCAATATTATACCCTTTGATTTTTTCAAAAAATACAAACCAACCTGCATTTTTGAGCAGTAGTGCACATTTTGGATGTTCTTCAGCCCATTGTGTATCAAGTGGTTCAAACCTATGTGGTTTACCACTTTTTTTCTTCATGGTCACAGTGGTAAATTGGAACTACATATTTTGAACACCTGCTAAAACATATCTCTCTGATAACATTAAGTATTATGAAACAATGAATGCAAAACCATTTGGTACAGCCACGAACCATCACCATTAATGATATGTATCAATCTGTCAACTTTCATCATGATTTAAGCAGGTACCTTGTATAGAACTTGAGCCACGTATTTCCTCCACTTCACACTTTACAATCTTTAATCATGACTTATGAAAATGTGTGGAAACATATTAACATTATGGCAGCGCTTAATTTATCAAAGATCAAGATTCGTTGCCAGAACATTAATTTTTAAACAAGCTCATACTTTGGACTATGAATTAATAATAATAAAAATTACAGAATCATGTAATATATATTAAAAGCTTATATGTATGGGTTTGAAATAAAATTAGGAGCCAACCATCTAACTTATAATCTAACAAAATACATAAAATAGCATAAAATATTAAGGTTTCAAAACAAGCATATAAATTTTCCTATGACTATACAACAACTTAGGGTTTACAACTCCAATACCAACAACTCCAATTGTCCAAATTAATCTTGATGGAATCAAGGAGTCCTTCTCAAGAATAACTTTTGCATAGATTCTGGCACAAGCAAACATGCAAAAGTTTGGTTCAATTTTTTCTATGTACTTTCTTATATCATTTCCAATTGTTTGAATGAAGTCATCATTCCAATAGTGGAGGGGAAGGTGGAGACATTTGGCCTAAAATAACATTGTTGAAGGCACGTTGATTTTTAGATCAAATTTAGCAATTCGTGTGTTCAAATACAACCCTTTAGATCCCATGAAATAAGGCCCATTTTTAAAAAATGAGATCCCCACTCTGTTTTAGTTCAAAAAGAAAAGCATAGAGGCCTCACCCACAAAAGAAATGGTAGACATTTCACTTTATCATTGACATCCAATTATTTTGTATATAGGTATCCATTGAGTTCAAGGAAGGCTAGATAAACTAATGAACTGACCTATCAAACCCCTTTCAACAAGGGCTAGGGATTTGAGGTGAGGGGTAGTAACTGGAACATGAACTTCTAGAATGGTGTCTAGTTTCCTAAGAAAGTAGGAACTAGGGGACTAGTATGTTGATTTACCCAAAGCGGAAATGACCTCATGAAATGCAATTACATCATCATCTAGAGGGGGATCCCCCTCTCCTAGATCCATGCCATGGAGGGAATACCATGAACAACAACAACAATCATAAGGGAGGGAGAAAGGGTTTTGTCAAAGCACCAAATTCCACATTCTTTCTTGGTCTATAAATTAACTAGATCATTGAGGTAAAACCTACATATGCATAATTTTAAAAAATAAGAATTGTTTTAATTTGATTTGAAATTTTACTTTGAAATTATATAAGAATTTGTTTTCATTTGATTTCAAAAGTTACATTGAAAGTTCAAAATTTGGTGTCATTTAAAAAAAAAATCTAAAAATATAAAAAGTGTAAAAGGAATTTATCAACATTTATTCAGATGATGATGATGATGATGAATTAAAATGTTTTAAATTTGTATATCTATGCTCAAAAATATTTAGAAAAGATTTGCTAAATTTCCATAGTTTATTATTTAAAAGGTTGGGAATGCCAATATTGTTACAAATATTTTGAAATTAATATCTAAAGTGGGCATATACAAGACAACCTAAGAGAAAGTGGTCTTCATCCTCCATAAAACATGAAAACATGTTATAACTTTCTATTAATTTATTCAATGAAACCCTCAATCTACAAATCTAACACTGTGAAAAAATTATTCTCTTCTCGTAGAAATTCAAAAAATTTGTAAAGTGGGTCCCTATAAAATTGTGCCTAGTGAGGGAACCAATGATGACTCCAAGAAACCAACTTAATGAATTCATCAATTATACTTAAAGAACAAAAGATGAAATCATAAATCAATGTTCTTGAATGAAATCATAATCACATAGATTATTTGACTTTATGAGAGATAAAATATTTCCCCCCTGTGTGAATCTAGTATCCCTCACGTGTGTGTTCATAGTCCACTTCTAGTGTCTGTTCAAAGTCCTAATATACATAATTGATTTTCCATTTGATTGGTCATGCTTCCTTTCCTAATTTAATTTCCCACAAACTAGTCTTCATGAAATAATGTTTAATGGTAGAAAAACAAAAACAACTTCAAAGAAAGGAAGTACTCCAAGAAAGTGAAATAGTTGAAAGTAAAACTACAAAATCAAAAGTTGTAATCAACTAAAAGAAAATATAAACTTGAAAGCAATAACGCAAAATCTTGAAAGTAGAATTGGAAATAAGGTCACTATGTACAAGCTAAATGGATTAAGATCAAATTAACCAAAATACAACAAGGAATTCTTAAACAATTGAAACTAGAATACTAAAACTAAAGTAGGATCACTAATCTACAAAATCAATGAAATAAAAATCTACTACTATGATCCTACTCTTACTACACTAACACATCCAAAATCATGTGTAATCATATTGCTAATGTAACTATCAAAGGATAGTTCTTCCAATATTTCAGTGTCAAATATAGACATATGAGACTAGTATATTGTGAAATGACACAATGAAAATATTAAGATAGTTCTTCCAATATTTCAATGTCAAATATAGGCATATGAGACTAGTATATTGTGAAATGACACAATGAAAATATTAAAGTTTTGTATATTTCATTTAGTGCGAGAACAATGAGATGCTAACCATTTTGTAAAATCACTCAAAAAAAAATGAGGATTCCATCCAATACTCAATATTGTTTGAACACAACTTGCTTACTTTATTACCAACTTTACTCAGTTTATCTACAGTACAAATTGTCGTGGTCGTATCATTTCCCAATTCATCATTAAATTTCTTATACATGGCCACTTATTCAAAATAAAGGATTGTTTTTATTTCATTTAATTGTGATACTCAATTCAGAGCAAGGATTAATTGCCTTCCAAAATCAAATATTCAATTTTAGTTTCAACAACCTTGGGCTTGGTCTTTTCTTGAGAAGAGGAGTTGTCACTAATCAACAAGGTAGTATCGTCGATCCTTTCTTATTCTTATTTTTTCATGGACACCAAGTTCTATATTGTATCTATGTGGTATATCATTGGACCTTGTCATTGTAATTGGGTTAGAATCTTCAAAATAGTCATGTGATCTAATTAAATGAACTTTTGAATCTTGTAATATGTTTGTGTCCATGATAAAGAGTTTAAATATTCTAACATCCATTCCTCCTTCTCTATACAAGAAACTTCATGGTATTTTATATTGCATCGTTTATTTTCTAATTGAGTGATAAATTCATATTCTACAACACATTCCATGGATATGACTTACTACTAATTATGGTTAGAACCTTGTACAAGATTGTTTATAGAATACTTTTCTACATTGTCGATTCATATTATGATAACACTGTCTCAACCGAATACTCCATCTTGTTTGATCTCAGGTCTAGAGTTGGATTCACACTAGATAAGGGATTTTTTTATGAGTTTTCTTATCTCTATCAATTTTCCTTGCATTTCATTAGTATCCCTTTATTTTCATCAATGTACAGGGAATGTGAGTACCACTCACACATTACTTCTTTAGTGGGCCTATCCTTTTCATGAAACCTATGATACATTTGTAGAAACCCCATATTAAAAATTTTAATATACTCGTGATTCTCTCTATGAACCCCATCTGGTTCACAAAGTAATGCCTCTAATTGATCATTATTAAGAGTAGCTAGGAAAATTCCCTAAATTGTTTCCAACCGTTAATTAATATAGTTTCTAATGTATTATACCAATCTTGAATTCTTCCTTTGAAAGTGAGGAAAAATAAATGTTGGTCCAACGTATTCTTCCATTTTTTAAATCAACAAAGTTTAAGCTCATGTAACTGAATATGTAAAAGTGAAATGGTCTCCCCTTGACAATTAATTTTTTGTAGGGATTAGTTTCCTTTTATGAGATGTCATGTAATGTTCTGTAAAACTCAAAGCATTATTATCATCCCATACATGAATCTATAATGGATCCATGGGTAGTTAGTGAATTCTTGAAAATAATGTATCCACATGGGTTGGCTTGTCATCCTCCCTCTATATAGTGACAAAAATGTTAACATGGTAAAATGTCCCAAGTCAACCTCATAGGTTCATCCAATGAAAGGTCCTAGTCAGATATTCCTCCATTGAAATGGAAAACCCTCTATATGTGGTCTAGCTACCATTGATTCTCAAGTTTTATCATTTATGTCTTGGTCCAAGGTTGGTTTTTTTTTTGTTTCTTATGCAACTTATAATGCAAGTGCAAGAGGAGACTAATCTATCAGTAATATAACCTATGTAACACTATATATCCCTAGATAGGGGCACTCTAAAGAGAACCAATTTGAAATGAAACAAACGAAGGTACTAAGAACTTAGGGAAAATATTCGTGACCAACTACCATCAACACCAAACCTATGGTGGGATCCAAGGATTGAGAATAGCCTACATATTTATGAGAGAATGCATGCTTCATATCAAATGTTAGATATAAATACAAAGAAGACATGCCAAGGGTAGGGAGAATAGTTTACCTTTTATCAAGTGAAAAATAATCCTAAGCATGCTCTCATGACCAAGGATTTCCTACAAGTCATCGATAATTACATCTAACAAGTTATCAATGTATATGATGAGTAAACATGAACATGGTGAGAAATAATGTAAGATCCCTACTTAATAGGAGAGTGCTACATGCCTTAGTATAATGTTTTTTCTAAGAATTCAAGAAACTCTATTTCAATCTAATCAATTCCAAAATAGGAAGTGTTGACAAATTAACTAGTAATGCCAATCTACAATTAAACAAATGCCATCATAACTACAAGAAAGAAAGTCATCAACAGTAATGATAGAAAAGGAAAAAGAAAGGAAAAAGAAATTAACTACTGACAGTCCTTCACATTGGTGAAGACCAACCACAGATCCATACTTGTACTCCAAAAACATATCATCAACCAAGGGGTAAATTGCACCCAAGGGACATCTTTCCACCCTACCAATGCATCCACCTAAAACATGAACTACCCCATAATCAAGGCCCGAGATCAATAAGTTGAGAGATAGGAACATAAATCATTCACCAGATGGTTCACTCAAGTAACAAAATAATCCAATTAGGATTAGGTATCCAATTGATCAAGCTTAGTTCACTCGAGAGACTCCTTGTCTTGCAACACCCCCAAACCTTTCAAGGTTATGGTGTGCAATATCATACTACCACTTAAACCCTTGATGAATAATATTTATTAGGAAAATATCATACATGGAAATGGAACCTCTTTACAATGATAGTACAACCTATTGGAATATGTAATGATGACTTGTGTGGTGTTCAGGTTGGTTCTGTAATGATCATATCTATCAAAGAATGAACAAATAACACTAATATTATAAAATTGATTTATCCCACATGCATCATGTAATAAATTCTCTTATTACCATTCCTTATATAAGAGAAGTGGAAATCTATTTATCCCACATGTGTTATGGGATGTAAATATTCTATACCTCTAGTTATATAATAGAGGTGAAGGAGGCTCATTTACACACATGAGTATATTTCATGGAGACATCATTGTGACATGATAAGAATATGGAGAGTGATGTGATTCTTATGTGAGGATGGCATATGTTGTAAGAGTGGATATTTATAAAGAATAAATAATACTATACCTTCACATGGATGTTTCCCCATTTGGGGTTTTACCACATATATATGATTTTCTATGTATTTCTCTCTTGTCTCTTACTTACTTTTTTTATTATATGGTGCTTGTGTGGATAAATTGATAGACTAGTAAAAAATTGATATTGATTTGCATGTTAGAAAATATATTGTTGTATGTTTATGCATATTTTTCAATATTTTAACATGGTATCAGAGTTGGTTACTATGATTTATTTTCTTTAGTAATTTTTTGTTAAAAAACATAGAAGCACTAAATTCTTCAAAAAAAAATTTGGGCTTCCATATCTAGTAGATTTGTCATTAGGAAACTTTTGTGTTTTTTATTTATATATGGGCATTTTTCTACATGTTTGATATTTTCTTTTAAACCCTGACCCTCACCATTTATTTTTTTCATAATTTTTTCAAGTTTTACTAGGTTTTTTTTATGTGGATCTAAGATGAAATTTATTGTATACTAATCATCAAGGATCTATATCTCTAATACCATATCTGGTTGTTTTCATGTGTCTCTTTTGTATTTTAACAAAATTCTATCGAAACAACTTCTACTTTCGTGGATCTACAGTTACAGAGCCTTAACAGAAAAGCACCCTAGTAGAAAATAGAGAATGTGCATATGAACATGACCTTCCTTGAAAAAATGCATGTATCCCCGCAACCGTCCTTCGGAGAAGGCATGTACACCTAGTTTCAAAGCGAAACTGTCATTATAACATGACTATTTTCAGTGTCCCACATAGAGGGTTTGTAGATCCATAGGTTATGCACTATTGGGTTTCATCATTGGTGAGAAATTCTAGTTTTGTTCAGTATTTCGTATATATCATAGCTTCTTTCCTTATTGCATTAGTTTTTATTTTCTTGTTTATCATTATGAGATATGAAGTAGCGTTTGTTCCTTAATTAGTTGGTACTAACTATCTCTCTTGGAAGAAAAAGATGATTGACATTCTCAAGAGTAAGAATCTATGGCACTTAGTTAAACGTAAACAAACAAAACAACCATTTTCAACCCTGATTTCATTAAGATTGGACTAATTTCAGTCTAACAGAACATAGATTTATTATGAATATCGGTTTCCAATACTCGAAATCTTGGTTTCCATAGTTGACATATCGTTTCCAATACAAAGGATGTCAGTTTCCAATTCCTAAGTTGTCGATTTCCAAAAACTAATATATTGATTTCCAATTATAATGCTCCCAACCATAGTATGACGAAAATAACAAGTTTTGTCATTCAAGTGAGCAAGAGTAGGAGGCTAGGAGCCACTACCCTTTCTTATACACTAGTCATTCTCATTCTCGGGACGAAGAGGAGGAGCATTATCCCTTTCTCATCAATAGGATGTGTCGATGGGTGTGTCCCATAGATGTCTGATAAGGTATTGCACCTATGGTAATAGTTGAGATAAAGGCACATCGGATAAAGTGTGGGCCACATGCCAAAAACCTCATTTATTTCATTAAACAAACTCGAACGCACAACAGACCTCGGCAGCCAACTTCATAAAAATTGTGACCCGTTGTAAATTTATAAGATGGATTTAATAAATCCATGATGAATCTTCCATAGGCCAATGGCTCAAGACTTCCTCGATTTACTTCAATACTGTGGGGGGAGGCGTTGTGAGAAACATGTTGGCACATAGAAATATACATTCAATACAAGAATGGGGGTTATTAATTTGCTATCATTTGATGGATTGAGTGATTAAGATGGTTATTGGACAACAACGCATATCTCGACTATTAGGAGAGAAATGCACAATAAACCAGTCGAAAGGGCACACCTGAATTTGTGACATGTTGTCACTTTATAAGGTAGATTTTATAATACTATGACGGGTATGTGAACCCAACGAATCCACGCGTCATCGTGCGACTACAAAACAAGAGGTGATGCGCTACACATTACCATAGGAAAACAACACAACATGTTGCATAGACTCCCAAGCGCACAATAGCGAAAAAAATATCATGTATCATTGATGGCCATATTTGTGTGTCCTATTGTAAACCATGTTTGATAAAAAGCACGTCACCACTTTAACAAACAACTTTCAAATAACCACTTTAACGATGTGAGGTAGCATATTAGGAGTGTTTGGCTCCAAAATTGTCATTATTCATGACTTTAATTGCATAGCTTATTCACCCGCAATTTAGTGCATCTACCTTTAAAACGATTATCTCTTACATTATTTGATTGATTATAAGTCATAAACGTAAAAGATGTCTAAATAATTATTTTTTATGTATTAAATACAATCTTGCAATTGATTAATCCATCCTCAAGTTAGCAATTTTTGTCTTCTGAAAGAGTACCAAATATTACATAGTTGGTACACATTCTAATACTTCATCCGACCCTTCTTCCAGTATTGTGTTCCATATTAGGCTTGAAGGTGAATCAACTCATTGTTTTGGCTTACCTTCATCCTCTGGCTCTTGTTGATCTTGTAATACCTACATATGAAAATTAAAATCACGATTTGAATTATGTTAAATTTAAACAAATAATTTAATAAAAATTTAATAAAACATTAAGATTAATTATTATATTTACAAATATTAATACTTTTGATTAAAAGAAAGAATTCGTTTAAAGTTAAAAACAACACTTATAAACAAAATTATAATTATATAAGTCATTCAAAAAATATGTGATGCCACATTAAACCACATAAAACAAATGTCATTATGGAATGACATGGAAATACAAATTTTTTAAATGCCTCAAGGCTAATAACAGTAGGGTGTAACAAATATTTAAACCAAAGTTTATGGAATAAGAATCTGACTGTTGAATTTCTGAGCAAATTTTGATCTGAGTTAACTTCCCCATGTGTGCCATCCAGGTCGGGAAGGGCCCCTCGATCCGGTAACGCCAAGCCATGGATTTCGATTACTAGTTTAGATTGCATTTTTTTATTTCTTAGTTGTTGCATATTTTTAGTTGTGTAATTCTGCAGTGTGGCTGTTGCCTATTCTCATTGCAATTTAATTCTGATTTTATTTTATTAACTCAAATGCATTTTAATTCGGTTCTTTACATTGATTTTAGCAATTGACATTCAGAGATAGCTTCCCCTTCGATCGCATGCATCAGCGCCTACGATCACCAAAACGCCTCGCTTTGCCGGCGAATTTTGTATAGAAACCGGTTTGGATTTTTAACGGAAAGTGTTATTTTTTCAATTAAAAAGTTTCTGCGATTAGATTTAGTTGATCTATACGAAATGACCTATTTCAAAACGACCTAAATTACCCAAATTGTAATTTAAAACATCGAAATCGTTGTTTCAACAAAATATTCTCTACGTCGGAGGCGTTTTGGTGAACGCTTATACTGCTGCATCAACGTTTGCAATTATGTATGTCAAATGTTAATTGCGACCTACTGTGAATTGCCTTGACACATATTTGATTCTCAGTTTGTTGTCAACAACAATCAAATCAATTTCAATTTAATTCCAAGCCCACGCTATCATATTTCATTTTGAATCCACTTCATTTTACCGTCAATGCCTCATTTGTTTTGTTGAATCCTTACAGGATCCTATGTTTCATATTTAATAGCTCATCATATTACCATGTCTATGTTTCATATATTTTTTTAGTTTTGTAAATTATTATTTTGCCTCATTTGACCATTATTTCATTTTATATCACATTGTTAATATATCACCTTCATATGTGTATATAGTTTCTTTTGTTAATTGTTGAAATGTATATGTGGGAATGGTAACATAAGCACATACTCCAAAGCCATATGATTATTTTAATCATAAATAAAATTAACATTCCATTAAAATTGAATAAGGTACCTTTTAATATACTTTATAAACATCTAATATTCATATTTAATGCATTGAGTTATTCAATTATTTCTGATTGTAATTTTATTTTAAATGTTATCATATTATTGTAAATATATTTTATGGGTGTTTAAGTAATCTATTTCATGTTTGTAAACTTTCTAAAGCTATTGAAGGGAGGATTTTTTAGCGTGATTGCAAGCTTGTTTTAGAATATGCTTTGATTTGTTACTTTTCATTCGATTTCTTTTATTTCCCGCAGTTTAAATTCGTATACTTGATTTTCTGAACTTACTACTTAGTTTATTTCCATCACTTCGATTTCAATTTAAGTTTTTCTTTCATTTAGTTTGAATTGTGTTTTCTTGTTGGCATTAGGCTAGAATATGCTTGAATCCTGCACATATAATGCTTACACCTCTAAGTCTAAGAGTCTCGGTCAATAATTTAATGTCGTAAATCTAATCATATAACTCTACCGACAAGGAGTCGAGGAGAGAGTACCAACCAAAAAATATCACTATGCTTAGATTATGGGTAATGAGTCATTGTTTGGGGTCAAACAAGTTGAGAATGGGGGATCATTGGAGGTTAATTTTCTCCCCCCATGTTGTGTATGTGTTCATATCGGATTTTAATGTGGATTTAAATATTCACCCACTGATTTAATTATGCCATATGATGTATTGCATGATGATTGATGTGTGGTTGGTTGTGGTGATAGTGCATAACCCATCATTTATAGTGGGTCAAGGTAATCCTTGAGTCATTCTTTGTCGAACCCGTTGGAATTTTATCAAATCTAGTTCTTATGACAACAGATCACAAATGTCTGGAGAGCCTTCCAAGAAATTGTCATCAATCCTAACCTCGGCACATCGAAAGTTGGAAGTTGACACTTGAAAAAAATAACAACATCAATAATCTGCCTGACTTGCGGATGTTGGAAATGTCGAGATCAGCATGGTAATGTCAGGAAGATGGAATTAAACCATCGAGATGTTTATTAAAGTTGATTAAATAATTTTTTAATGAATATTGTAGAATAATTAAGTTATTTAATCATTTTTAGATCTTTGTTAATGCAATTTTATCTATTTTTATCTACGCTTCCGCAGTTTTGAGTTGATCCTAGCCAGTGGTTATGTGTTTAACTATTTTTGTTTAAATTTCCGTGTAATTATGGAGTCTTTGTAGTGCTCTGCGGGTGTTTTAGCCATAGATGGTTATATATGTTGATGTGTAGTGTGAGGGTACGTTACAGATTGGTATCTATTCCTTGAAAATATTATTATGTAAATATTTTTGCTTAATGAAACATTTTATATTGTTCTGGCCAATTTTTGCATGGCATTGTGTTATACGCTACTCATTTTATTAATACATATCCCTTAACGACCCTAATAAATAAATAAATAAATAACTTTGATATATATTAAAAAGCTACTAACAAGTTTTATCCTTGAATCTTTGTTCCGTGCAATTTTAAAATATACAAACAAAATACATTTACTATAGGCCTGAAAAACATACAAAATACAAAGCTGAAGAAAGTACAGGGAAAAAGAAAAACAGTATGAAAAAAGGTCGCAGCTGACTAATCCTAATTTACCGAGTTCTCCAACACCCTAGAGTCGATGGCGGCAGTCGGTGCCCTCAATGTATTAGCCAAATTTACCATTCTTTTGATGGATTTTCCATGCTCTTCAGTAAAGATCCTTAAATATTTTATGTTTTCTGTATACTCATCCACAATTGCTATGAGTGATTCCTACTTATTTCTCTAATCACTTTGTCTACCGTTGATAGTGTCAACCAACCCTTTGAGCTTTTCCACCTGAAGGGACAATTGCTTCATAACTTATTCTAGACATGCGTCAACTAAAAGTTTTGATGGTTTGTTAGTGATTCTAATTTGAGACTGAATATCGGGGGTTGAGATGCAAATATGAAAGTGTTAGGATATTTAGACACTTAGGAGTTAGTTAAGATCAACTTGTGTAATATATCCATTAAGTAAAAGTGTGTTTCTTTAGTATGCATTTGTAAATATTGTAATCCGACAATCACAATATGTTCTAGACATAGAGTGATCCGACGGTTCAACTTCTCTTAGATCATACCTACCATTCATCCGTGGCTTAACACCCGATTGGTCCATGATCTCTATTTAAAGAGCATGGAGGGTCCTTGGCTAGTTGATCGATTATGAGAAGCTCATGTAACTTTCTTTCTTTTGCATAATAAATTGCTCCAAGTAGCTATTTGGCTGGGGCCGTGGACAGTTTCCCTCTCAAGGGTTTTAACCATGTGACAAACATTGGTGTGTTGATCTGTGATCTATTTGTGTGAAATGGTTGCTCAAGGTGTTCGGCCTTTTGGGAGCACCCTATGTACCCAAACATGGTATTAGAGCATTTATGAAGAGTCGCTTTCGATTTTGATCAAGATCTGGAATTGATGTTGCTGAAACTTTGAAAGGGTTTCTGGTTCTGGAGTTTCTGTGCATTTGTGGCCTATGGGAGTTGTTCCATTGCATCTGAAGTGTCGTTTTCATTGGGAAATGGTTTTCATTTCACCGAAAACCATTTCTGTTTGAGCCAGAAACACCCATTTCGGCAAATCTAAAGGTATAATGTTACAGTGACGAATTTGTTTAATTTTTTTTAAATCTCTCATATTTTACCAGTTTTATTATTAGATCTTTATTGTTTTAGTCTCGGACTATTGCCTTCCCTGGCCGCGTATGCTCTTTGTTGTGCACCTTGTGCGATCGCGGCGAATCAGAAACAGAAAGGGAAAGTTTTTTTCTTATCTTCTCGGCTACGTATGCTCTTTGTCATGCACCTTGTGCAATCACAGTAAATCAGAAACAGGGAGAAAACTTGAAAATGTAGACTTTTCGGGTAGGCTAACCAAGATCTAACCCCATTGTGTGGAAAAAGTTTTTTTTTGTTTTTGTTTTTTGTCTTTTGTGATTTGCAGAAAAAAAAAGGCAAGCACGGAGAACGAGAGAGAAGAGTAAAAACAAAAAACCCTTCCTCTTTCCATTATTTTATGTACCTTTTAAACTTAGCTCACTTGGTCCAAAGTTGCTTTATTCCTTAATAAGTCTTGAGTTCAAGTCTTATTAAGCTAATTTTTAGTGCATGCAATTACTATTTTCAAGTTACTTTATTGTAAAAGTGCATCTCACATAAATAAAATAAAATAAAATGTGAGTCATTTAAGTCTTTTAATTTATTGCCACACTATTTAAAAGTAACGTTATTGTAAAAGTGACAATCACTTATCCTACAAAAGTGATTCACTTAAAAGCAACTTTATTGTAAAGTGATTATCAAAGGTCGATCTTGGGAAGAGGGGGGTTCTTTTTTTTAGTTGGTCAAGTTAATATCTGCAACGTCACTATTGGGGACATCTTCAACATTTTCTTTGATCAAGCATAACTTCATCATCCAGAATCTGTTTTCAATGCCATTTTTTTTTAAACCACATATGTTTTCAAGCTCTTTGCATCCAGACAGTTAGTTTATGTTCTTTCAGCCATTAATTTATAGTATGGCCACCCCTTGTGATATTATACTTATAAGTTCTAACTATTTCTCATGGAAATCTCGTATGGAGGATGTTCTGCGAAGTAGGGGACTTTTTAGGATAACCTCAGGGAAAGAAACAGAACCCGCTAATGATGATAAGAAAATTAAATGGGCAAATAGATGTGATGAAGCTCGTGGATTTATTGGGATGTCAATCTCTACTGATTTGCGATTCCACATATCTGGAATTGATAAACCTGATCAAGCTTGGGAAAAGTTGGAATCTTTGTTTGGTAAACGCAATGAAATTTGGGGTCATCAACTTGAGAATGAGTTGATTTCCTTGAATCCAAATGATTTTTCATGCATTCAAGACTATTTATCTAAGAATAAAATTCTTAGACTCTTATGTGCAGACTGCAAGATTAAGAAAGAAGACAAACAATGTATTTATCATATTCTATTTTTGTATCTACATTCTACTCCATGAAAGAATCCTTAACTGTAGCTAGCTATCAAGAGCCTAGTCTTGAATCATTTTGTGATTCCTTAATTAGAGAGCAAGATGAGCTCATTCATCTTGGAATAATTAACAATGCAAATACATCTGGGAAAGCTTTATTGTCCCAACAGGAAGAAAAGTCCAAGCCTCCCAGGAAACAAAATTTTCACAATAATAAGCCAAACAATAAGGATCCCAAACCCTCTCAGTCAGCTCCTTCTTTAAAAAATGACAAAGGATCCAAGCCAAAAGGAAAGAAGACTAAGCGTCACTGCAATTTTTGTGGGAAAAATAATCATGATGAATCTAAGTGTTTCAAGAAGATGGCAGCCTTGGAAGCAGCAATGAAGAAGCACCACATCAGCCTAGATTCGTCTTCAGAATCTACCTCTCATGGACATGCACTTTGTGCTTCTGGTTACTCTTATACTGCATCTTCTTCTTCTACTTCAATTGAATGGCTCATTGATTCTGGAGCATCTTATCATATGGCTAAGGATCAAGCCATCTTTTCTACTATGCATAAATATAACACCAAGCAAATATTTGTTGGTGATGATAGATCTCTAAGTGTTGTAGGATCTAGAACAGCTCTAGTAGAAAATGGTCATTTCAGTGATGTACTATGTGTTCCAAAATTTTCCTACAATTTGTTATCAGTCTATCAAATTACTCATTTGGGTGAAAGTAAAACTGTGATGTTTACACCTCACTAAGTTGTAATCAAGGATTTTAAAAATCCTCAAAATGTCCTTGCTAGTGGAACTGTTGATGATATTACCAGGTTGTACAAATTTATCAACTTTGGGTCATCACCTTTTTCTTCAGTTTCTATTGCTCATAGTGATAACTTGAGCAAACTTTGGCATGATGGATTTGGTCACTTAAATTATCACTCATTGCAACAACTATGTAAAGACAATATGGTGACTGGTCTTTTGATGGTATCTTGCAAGGATGGTGTTTGTTCCGGTTGTGTACTCGAAAAACATCATCAGGACATTTTTGACAAATGTGCCTCTTGGCACGCCTCGATTCCTTTAGAGCTTGTGCATAGTGACTTGTGTGGCCCTCTTCCATCTGCATCATTTTCTGGTTTCAAATATTTCTTGACTTTCATTGATGACTACTCTAGAAGGACTTGGGTTTACTTCCTAAAACTTAAGAGCAAAGTATTTAACATGTTCTTGGCCTACAAGGCCCTTGTTGAAAAACAATTTGGTCATCAAATTCTTAAGTTAAGATCTAACAATAGAGGAGAATATGTTAACAACAAGTTCACTACTTTCTGCACTGAACAAGGAATCCAACAACAACACACTGTTCCATATACACCACAACAAAATGGTGTAGCTGAACGGAAGAACCGCACTTTAAAAGAAATGGCTAATTGTATGATCTAATCTAAGGGACTAAGTCTTCAATATTAGGCTAAGGCCATAAATTGTGCAAATTATATAGTTAAGTGCACACCCACTAAATTTTTACAAGGTATAACACTGGAAGAAGCATGGAGTAAAATTAAACCAGATGTAAGTCACTTTCATGTGTTTGGTTGTGAAGCATGGGCTCACATTCTGGATGAAAAATGGAAAGCATTGCAGCCTAAAAGTGAAAAGTGCATATTTGTTGGATATTTAGAAGATGTAAAAGGTTATAGACTTCTTCAACCACATTCTCATGATATAATCATTAGAAGAGATGTTAAATTTGATGAAAATATATTGGCCTACGAGCCTAACTTGGCGGGTGTGCCATCTTTGGCTTGCGATCCTGTTTCAGCGATTGTGCCTTCTTCTTCTTCTTCCAACTTCCTTGACAGGTTTCTAACTCCAGTTTCTGATGATGACAGTGAGGATAAAAATCCACCTCCGCCTGCTCATGTTCCTCCAATTGCACCAGCACCAATACTTCATCGATGGGTCCTTTCAACATGTGAAGTAGCTGGTGATCTTGTCGGTGATCCTAGAGATCAACGTCGAACACGTTCTCAGTTTCAGCGAGCCTCTTCTCTTTTGGCTAAAGTTTCCGAGAATCATGATCCAGAAACTTTTGCAGAAGCTTCAGGAAATCCAGATTGGGATGCAGCTATGGATGAAGACTATCGTTCCTTAATGGCAAACGATACTTGGGATCTTGTTCCTCTTCCAAAAGGAAGAAAACTTGTCAGATGTAAATGGGTCTATAGAACTAAGTATGCATCATATGGAAGTGTTGAAAGACTTAAGGCAAGGTTAGTTGCCAAAGGTTTTTCCCAAGTTGAAGGGATTGACTACAATGAAACCTTTGCTCCTGTCGCAAAAATGAATTCCATCCACCTTGTTCTTTCCCTTGCAGCCTTACATAACTGGGAAGTCCATCAAATGGATGTCAATTCTACCTTTTTACATGGTGATTTACAGGAGGGAATTTACATGGAAAAACCTCCTGGATATGTTCAGGATAACTCTAGCCTTGTCTGTCTCCTTAAGAAATCCTTATATGGCCTTAAGCAAGCTCCTAGAGCTTGGTATGCCAAAATGGATAGCTTTCTCCTTGACACTGGTTTTTCCAGATGTCATTCTGACCCCAATGTCTATACCAAGAAAGTATGAAACCATCTCATCATACTTGTTCTTTATGTTGATGATCTTGTCCTTACTGGTAGTGACCCTAAACTTATAACCCATGTGAAATCCAGTCTTAAGCAAAATTTTGAAATGTCAGACTTAGGACATTTGCATTATTTTCTTGGTCTCCAAGTCTTGCAAACCAAAGAAGGAATCTTTCTTTCTCAATCTAAGTATGCTTGTGACCTTCTTCGTCGCTTCCACATGGAAGATTGTAAACCAACCCCTTCTCCCTTCCAGTCTGGAGTCAAACTTTCTGCCACTTGTACTTCCCCTGAAGTAGATGTCACCTTGTATCGTCAGCTTGTTGGTAGTCTTTTATACTTGACTCATTCTCGTCCTCGCCCTTCCTTTGTCGTTGGTCGTGTTACCCGTTATATGCAAACTCCTCATGAAAGTCACTAGAAAGCAGCAAAAAGAATACTTCAATATATTCAAGGTACAATTTAGTTTGGGATTCATTACAGTACAAGGGGGGAACCTTTGTTGGTTGGTTTCACTGATTCAGATTGGGTCGGCGATCCTGATGATCGAAATTCTACTGCAGGTTATGTTTTCAGTCTGGGATCTGGACCTGTCACTTGGGCTTGTAAGAAACAACAAGCTCTTGCTCTTTCTTCAGCAGAAGCAAAATATCGAGCTGCAGTTAATGCTAGTCAGGAAGCTTTATGGCTTCAACAGATCCTTTCAAAGTTTGGATTTGAGCAGCAGCAGCCTACTCCACTTTGGTGCGACAATCAAAGTGCCATCAAGCTTGCCAAAGATTCAGTTCTACATCAGCGCAGCAAACAGATTGAGCTACACATCCACTTCATTAGAAATCTTGTTCATGATTGTGTTATTGAAGTGCTCTATTTCCCTGCAGATGATCAAGTTGCGGACATCTTCACCAAGTCTCTTATAGAAGTGAAGTTTTCTAATCTTTGATCTATGTTAGGATTTCAGGAATGTGTCCTTAAGGGGGGATAGGCTCTAATGCCTTCTTCCTTCTCCTAATAGTGTCACTTTTGTAAATCCTTCAATCCTATCCCAAGTTGTTCTTAAGGGGGGATGTTATGATTTTTAGACACCTAGAAGTTAGTTAAGATCAACTTGTGTAATATATCCGTTAGGTAAAAGTGTGTCTCTTTAGTATGCATTAGTATGCATTTGTAAATATTGTAATCCGACGGTCACTATATGTTCTAGACATAGAGTGATCTGACGGTTCAACTTCTCTTAGATCATACCCACCATTGATCCGTGGCTGAACACCCAATTGGTCCATGATCTCTATTTAAAGAGCATGGAGGGTCCTTGGCTAGTTGATCGATTATGAGAAGCTCATGTAACTTTCTTTCTTTTGCATAATAAATTTCTCCAAGTAGCTATTTGGTTGGGGCCGTGCACTTTCCCTCTTGAGGGTTTTAACCACGTGACAAACATCAATGTGTTGATCTGTGATCTATTTGTGTGAAGCGGTTGCTCAAGGTGTTCGGTATTTTGGTAGTACCCTATGTACCCGAACAAAAAGCAAGTGTGGAAAATGGTTAACGGAAGCCCCACCACCCAAACAACCACATATCCACTCTAGGCATGCCTCTTCCTTATGAATACCACCACCAATGCTAATGAGTGCGACTGTGATTTGAAAATTATGGTTTATAGAAGTAGAAGGATCCAAAACTGGATCCATTGACGAATCAAGTAGATTCGTCTATGTCCCTGAACCATTATTGTCATAATTGCCACATAGTCTAACGGCAGGCTAATCAACAGTGGATAATCGACATTTAGCATGGCTAATAAAGATTTAAATTTTATTTCAATTCAAAGAATATTGATAAATTTCAATTCCAAGCATATGACACATTTTGTATTTGACATTCAATGATGAGTGTTGTACACAACGCTTAGATCTAGGTTAGATTTCATGTGTCTAATTAGGTAGATCCAGTCGACGAGAAATATAATTGATACCACTAGGTAACAAGGACCGGATCCCACTCCAAATATATCCATGTGTGAAATTGAATCTAGGTATGCGCTTCCATACGTCAATTACATCAAAAATTAAATTGATGTTGACACTCTATGAAGTACCAGATGTTTTCATAGTAAAAAAACATTATAGTGGCAGTGAAATGATTGATCATACATGATATGGTTAGTCAAATCAATGTATTATATATTAATATAAAACTAATGGCGACATCCAAACAATACAGATAGTCATGATAAGGTTTTGACTGATATTTTTCCCTAGATATTTGGTATTCAAATGTTGATTTTTTATCGCCAATCCACCGCCTGTGAATATCACCGATGTGATGTGATTTGAAGAACCTCCCTTTATTGGGTGTAGCCTAAACACAAATCATATTTTTTATAAAAAACATCATATTCCGGTCAAAATGTTTAGACTTGTTCACTTTATGATTATTATTTGACAAACCTAAGGGAGCACAATGTGAACCTTCCTTCATTGTCTTTTTCCTTATTTTCTTATTGGAAAAAAATTAGGTTTTCTTTGAGAAACCCTTCACCTTTTATTTTTTTGCTTGAAAGGCTTGCATTATGGATCTTTGCTCTGGAATTGGGAATGCATTTGGGAATGTTTGTGATGCCATGGACTAGTATGTGTTCGATGTTATCGTGAGATATCATGGTCTGGTAACCCGCCCCATAAATTTATGGGTGTATAAAACCAGTAAGTTTGTGTGCCTAGTACATTGTTTCTAAACCCATGGAAAATTCCTTTTATGTTTCTTCGATTTTTGTTCTAGTACAGTTTGGGGTGGAACATTCTACGCTCCTCTATCTCTCCTTGCTCCCATGTGGAGACTGATTTACTAGTTTTGAGGTAGGCAAGATTAAGAACATTGAGAGAATGTTAAAGAGAATGACTTCTCAATTGGAGGGAATGAAGGAGTCCATTTTCCATTTCAAAAACCACATGGACGAATGGGACAAGAATCATGATCAGATTCAAGCCAAATTCAAGGGACAAGCACAACGATTAGAACAACTTCACCTTTCCAATGATTCAAAGATGCATTTCAATACGGTAATTGTGTTGTACCTAGGAAGCTAGTCTCATGTTGGGTTATGTATAGACTCCAAATGAATAGAAGAGGAGATTGTCCAGCACACTTCTATGGGGAAATGTGAAGGTCCAAGTTCTCACGCTGAGGCTTAGGATCATAATGACCAATTCATCTATGCAGGCCACAGTGACCATAGATTTTCATCAATTTCTTGTTTAAATGTTAATGTTTTTTATAGTATTATTAGGATAGTTTATCTAGCAGTATAGCTATAGGAAGTTTCTGGATATTCTGTAGGAAATATGGTCTTACAAGGATGAAGGTTTCATGGAAGATTCTGCCGAAACTTGGGTATAAATTTTGTTATTTAAACCATTGTAAATCTTGGGTTGTTAAGGATTTCCTCAATCTTTTAATACAAATAGTTATTACATGTTTCTAAAAATAATCTCACTTTTTGGTATATTCCAACATAATATTATAATTATCATCGTCTAAATTCCCATTCATCCACAAGGACCATACAGTTTCAATCAAAATGAGCTCTATGCATGCTCTAATATTTTCATTGAGTGTTTAGAAATATCATTGATAATTTTGTTCGAGAAATTACTCAGTGAACACCATTCAACTCAGAGATTATAAATCAAATTATTTTGATATTGAATTCATTGTAACCCTTGGGTTGTTAAGGATTTCCTCGTCCATTTAATATAAATCATTATTTAACATGTTTTTAAAAATAATATCACTTTTGGATATATTCCAACATATAATTGTCATCATCTGAATTTCCAATCATCCACAAGAACCATACTCTTTCAATCAGATTGAGCTCTATGCATGAACCAAAATTTTGATTGTGTGTTGATAAATAACATCGATTTGTTCATTTGATCAATGTTATTGCTCAGTGAACCATGTTCATAGAGATAATAAAACAAAATTGCTTTCATATAATACACATGTGCTTATATAATTACCAAAAATAAATATCACTATAAATAAAATATTGTATCACATAACAAGAACATTAACCACGAAATAATTTTCCAAGTCTATAAAATGAATAATCGTTTCCAAGTCTCTAAAATGAATAACTCGTAATTGTTTTTGTAAGCATTTTGAAGTATCTCTTCATGCTTGTTTTCGACTGATGGATTAGAAATTTGCAAATATTGGACCATATAAGTACATCTCTTTCAAAAGAACCGTCATATTCTCAATTGGTAGGGATTTTAAAACAATTTCCCTCTCTATTATTCTCACTATGATACCTAACTTCATCTACAAACAAGATGCTTGATTTATCATATATTTCCTCATAGATATCAAACACTTTAGATATGTTCTTCTGGTAGATAGGTAACAAATTTTTAGCCCGACTTCTTTTGCAATTGTTTATTTCACATTGAGATTGACCCTAAGCAAATACAACTTTGACATCCTTCATCCAATCAAACTTCTACTGAAGAAGAAAAAAATGTAATTTGTTTTTTTCCAAGTAAAGCATAAAGAAATGTCAAAATTTGCCTTTGCATTTTCTAATAACCGAGGACTAAAATTGCATTGATATTAATTGTAAGGAGCATATTTGAAATCAGGCTTTGATTGTTGTAGTTTTGTGCCGACAAACCCTGGTACTCTGAAAACTAATCCTTCTATTGTCGATGTCAAGAGTTTCTTTTCAACGGAAATCAATTATATGAAAATTGGTTTAGAATTTGTAAATGGAGGACCTAAAACAAAATTCAAGTAACAAGATACATTTTTACGTAAACTATTAACAAAGAATTAATTCAAGCAACATTGTAATGCATTCATGGTTGGAATTACTCATATTTCAAGTTTTAATTATGTTAGAAACAACAGATCCCCTTATGCACTAGTCTTATTGGTTAAGGGGTTACAACATGCTAATTGAAAGACTGTAGTCATAATCTAATGATATACCATTAAAATTAAACTAGCTAAAAGTGAAAAGTATATGGAAATAAGTGAAGTCAAATGCAAGAAAACGTAATATCAACAGTTTATTTTTTAACATATACAAAGCATGTGAAAATCAAACCTGAAGATAATCATCATCAATTGGTAAATTGGATTGAAGAAATTAAATTTTATTCTTATAAAAAATTATCATTATATATTTCAAAATATATACAACATTAGCATCATTATTGTCTTCTGGGCTTCGAACTCAGATACACTACCAAAATTTCATTACCCAATTTTCCTTTGAAACAATGGCTAAACTGTTATATAATTATCTCTCCTCTCTTCAACAACATTTTTATAAACAAGTATTGTATTTGTTTCATTATTACTTTTGTTATACTATCTCTAGACCATTGACAAATGGCTTGGTTAACTGGCTAATGGAATCCTTTTTGAAATATTCCTTACCAAAACAAAACAAACCATTTAATGAAAGTGGAATTTTTTTGAAAACTTGCTTACATATTTGTATTACGTATTTCTTCTCCTTGCCAGCTCAGAATCCAACGTCAAACACACTTGTGACCAATGAGATAAATTCATATAGTTTAGGCCTAACTATGTAGTACTTTCCCTTCACTCTCATATCTAATTTGGAATTTTATGTGGATTTATAATAAAAGAAGTCCTCGAGGTCTAAAATAAATAAAAACTTTTTTCTTTCCACTGAAAAAAAAAATCTCACTATATACTATATATTAAAAAAAATAGCATATACTATATATTGAAAAATCATTAGTGTGCTACTATAAATACCTGAAGTAATTGTGCGTTGCACATTTGTTCCAATGTCTCATGTCATTTCAGCAGTTTTTCCTTTTGTTTGAGAAAGAAAATTAGAATTTTTTTCTTAAAATTCTAAAAATACAAGTTTTGTGTTTTTCATTGTATTAAGGATGTACATTTCCAATGGAATGAACCCACAACAACACATTATTATATAGATAATGATAATTAATTGTGATTATTTTGTAGCAAATTATCGCATGAGAATGAACCTTCGTCAATTCCCTCTGATTTCTTAATCATTTCCACATTGATTCTTCTGTCTAAGAAAGAGAAGTAAAAATCAATTTTTTGTCTATAATCATTTGATAAGAATGTATTTTTTTGTTATACTTAGTATGAAAAAGCATCCGGTAGACATAACAAAAATAGAATATTCATACACTGATAGCAACAATAAGGAAATACAGAAAGCACTACATGATTTCGCAAAAGGAACTAGATCCACCAACCAAAATAGAATGATACCGGCAAGATCATCCCCACAGAGTAAAGAAAAATCTACAACACAACTTTGTGGGTATAAAAGAACTTTAAATACCAAGCAACTGCAGCAATTGAAAATGACCGAATTATAGTCACTTGACAAATAATGTATCAAGATTGGACACCAAAGAAAAACTAGAAGGTTTCAAAAGGTAAACCAATCTACAATACCTAGATAAGAAATCCACAAATTTAAATAATTTAGATATGCAATATAAAAGGTAGGATTGTCCTTCACGTTTATAACACACGACATCTAAATGTAACGCGATAACCGTATCCATTCTATAAATGTGTTGAAATGCTTCCTTGGTTGTGACAGTTCTATGAAATTGATAAGAATGTATCTATTGTCATGGTTCTGTAGTAACATGTTATTTTATAGATGGGCGTACTAGAAGCTTCCATATTTATGATAGTATGATTATTTGAAGTCAAAGATATCGAAGAGAATTAAAATATAGAATATAGAATCTACCTGCGTGTAATCGAACCACTATACTAGCATCTGCTTCTGTTGGGATTGTTCTTTGAGATGTATTTGACTCTGAATTTATACCAAAAAAATGAATTAATCACTGTAATTTGTTTTATAGTAAAAGTTTTTTTCCATGTGAATGTGAACTTACCAGTTGAGAATGTATTGTGACATACCTTCCTCTTTAATATAGGATATGATTATTTGAAATTGTTGTATCAAATTATAATACGAGTATAATATAAAATGTACCTAATATGTGTGATTGATCCCCATATCATCTACTTCTGGTGGTTGAGATGTGTTTGATGCTAAATTCATACCTAGAAAATAAATAAGTTAGTGTAATTTGGCTTACAACAAACATTGTCTTCATATATATTTTCCCCATTGGAATACAAACTTACCAATTCTTGGTCTATTTTGACATGCATCAAAAACATCCATAGGGCCTTCATCTATAAGTAGATCAGGTTCTTCAACATTCAGAGGTTGAGCATCTTAGTGATAAAGGGAATCAACATAAAATTAGCTTTTTTTAATTTGAATTATCAATGAACTAGAACAATGGAAAAAAACAATGTAGTTACTTTATATTATTATAAACATGACAAATTTTACCAACCTGGTGTGTTGATAAGTCTCTAATAATACCTCTTCAAATATTCTTCTTGATGTACGTTCTCAACAATGCATGCCAATCTACACTCGTTCCCATATTATAAACTAAATAATTCTGCCTCCTCCATAAACAAAGAGAACCGTCCCACCTACCTCTACAAAATATTTAGTAACATTGTCCCAACATGAAATATTTCTTTCATTTTTTAATGGATATGTAATCCTCCTCTAACACCAATTTCATTGTATGAAGGATGGGGATCCATTTTCTCGTCATCTTCATTATGGTCATAACACATATCCATTGATTCACTTATTTTTATTTCACATATTTTTGTTGCTAATATAGACCATGCAACACGTCATCTTTATCTTTGATGGTATCTCATATGTCATTTGTGTTTTATCTTTGAAATGTCTAAAATTGTCAAACTTAAAACAATAATCTTTGATTGTATTTTTGAAATACAGCTTGACTGTAGCAATAACCAAATGGAATTTTAATGGATCAACAAAAAATACACAAACAAATCTACCCTATCTTCTGCCAAATATGTCGAACAACTCTATTAAATCATCACATCTCCAATTAGTGACCACATTACATAAATCTACCACCAATAAATCATTTTCCAATGTCACCATATCTTGTCATAATCTTTCTAGTGCATGCTTCAATGACCTTGGATAAGATGAAACACAAGAAAAATTATAGGATTTTGTAAGGGATCCCCTTTTCACACCATTACTTTGCACTATATACATATCCAACATCTCCTTAGCTGGTTCAGGAACACTTTGATAATCATAATTAACCTTTCTTTTATTTTATGCTTTTTACTTGATTTTTCAAGTTCGTCGTCATCATCTATTTCTTTCATTTCACTAAGGATATCACCAAGTTGTATGATGTGGTGTCATTTCATGTTTTACACTTCTAGTACATTTCTTGTGTTTACTTTAAAAAATGTGTGGTTGTCAACATTATTATTTTCCATGTATCTTGATGCAACTATACAAACATGTCTTTGTTCTTTTATCCTTTTGTAGTATCCACTTAATCCCTCTACAGCCACCCCTTCTTTGACTGAGTTATTTATCCATACACTTCCTTTTTTTATTGCAACTACTAATCCATATAGCTCTTTACCCTCCATCCCCCTTGTACACCTAAAGAAACTTGTTTTGTATTTAGATGTACTATTGGGAGTGAAATATGCTTGTGATGCCTTCTTAGGCGAACATGCCAGACCACCATTTCTATAAAGGTAAAAAACGTTGACCCATTTATTCCATATTTGAAAATGGAGACACACTAATATCAACTTATCCTTGAGACTCTCAACCTTCTCTCTTTCGAAGATGCTCTTACATTTTTTCTCAAACTCCCGCAAGGTAAATAATGTGGGAATTATTTTTTTCAGAAAAATATAATCAATGCAATTCAAGTGCACAAACTTAGTCCATTCAGAATAAGGTTTGTTACCCCTCCTAGGACGCTTTGGCTCACCAAAA
>LPNX010348674.1:196383-222457 GCA_001517045.1 Pseudotsuga menziesii
TAATAAATGTACATCTTCCCTTGAAACATCTTCCTCTATTACCATTTCTAGAAAGTTGTATGATGTCCTTGTACCCCCTCTTGTAAAAGGAATCAATAATCCATCTCTTTGCAAGGTTTCTGGATTTTATACCCACAACTGCATCAAGTATGGCACCCAATTCTCATTGATTGATCTATATTTGTACTCTTGAGGTGCCACATGACACCGATGGATACCAGTTTTTAAACCTTTTTCATCAAACAAGAAAGTGGAGGCACTTGTTTTGTTTTCACCACTTGTTTTTTGAAATATTTTGGCTATCGTTTCCATCTTGGCCTCAACTAGAGTTTGTCGCAATGACTTGAAAAGGGAATTTTTTGTATCCTTATCCAAACTGTGTGCATACCAACACCTCTAATATGTAAGGTTCACACTGTAATTTTGATTGAGATCATTTCTAATATTCATGCATTGCACAACATATAACGTTTTTTTAGGTTTACACATTTCAAAACCGTTTGAATCCCATTATGTATTCCGTTAGAAGGTATCAATATGTCTGGATTCTCGTCGTAGTTTCCCAACTTCCACCCATACATGTATGTCATCTTTCCTTTCCACATAGTCTTTCATAAGGTGTTGTTGATAAAATATTTCCTTAAAGGTGCATTGTTGTACAACACAATCTTTAACATCAGACTCGTTTCTTTAGCATCTATAATTGATTCAAATTGAATTAGAAATTCATGTTCATTCACAACTGTCAAGTTCAAAACAATTCCTATGGGTATCACTGTATCCCCCATCTCAGTGTGAACGTACGGGTCTGGGTAGCCATTCTCTTGGTCTATAACCTCCACAAACCAGTTTAAATCTGACTCTTCACAAAGGATTTTCAAAGAGACTTGAAGCCTAGGTAAAATTATATAAGAGGATCTCGGGTGTGCCATTGGAACCTGTAGGAAATTTAATTTTACGATTACTTAGTACAAATATAAAATGATAAATATATAATGGTACAGTTATAATTGATAAATACAATAAATTTACATGGAAGTCTCTATATGCTTACATAAATTACATACTCTTTGGAAACTCAAGCCCAGGAACTTATTTTGGAATCAATGGAAACTATTTTCTTTTAAATTATGTCTTAAAATTTGTGTAGCACTGAAATGGACCAAGAATGTAACTTAATTACTTCAAACAAAAGCAATTTATACATGGATTATTCTGGAAACCAAGAAAGTACCGCACGGCACAATAGCCAAAAAAGAACACATCAATTTGTGACTCATTCTCACTTGATAAGGTGGAAATACATGACGGTTCTGTGAATCCAACGACTCCAGACATCCTCAAAGGACTACAAAACAAGAGGTGACGTGTTATGCATTGTCACAGGAAAATAGAGTCACATGTCATGGACTCCAAAGCGCACAATAATAAAAAGAAACTTATCATAAATCACCATGGATAATGCCCTGAAACACGCAACAACCATATTAGTTTGACCCATTATAAACCATGATGCATAAAAATGACAAATAAATCCCCCCGCCCACCCCCCGTAGTGCATAGCCTTTGGGCGTACAATTAAGGTTTTCTCCAATTGACTGCTATTTAGGAAGTGTTTGCTGTTATTAGATTGGAGAAATTTACAACGATGTTTTATATCTGTTTGGGAGTATGATCAATAATTGAACTCTATTATAGGTGCAAATGACTATCTATTTAGTAAGATTTAATGGGCTAGTCTATTTATTTTTTATGAACGTTGATTGACTCCTCCTTCTACTACTCAAATGTTAATAACATCTTAATTTGTGCCTTCCACCTTTGTTGTTGATCTTACCTTCTTGATCTCTTTGATCATGACACCCAAATTAAGTTGGGGTTAACTAAATTGCGTCAACGTGGGGTTAACTACATTACAACCTTTGATCGGGTTCCACTCTCCCTCTAATGGAGTGCCCATGTTATTCATTCGAATGAAACAATAGTGTAAATGGAAAGTTCTCCTTGACTCTTCCTCCCAAAAATTACCTCATTGAGAGAAAGGGCTAGATTCTTACTAAATTTCAAGAGTTTGAGAATGGGAGCATTCTCCTTCTCCTCTCTCATAAAATTACTCACTTGTGGTAAAATGGGCCCATGCTCCCATTCCCTACCTACATCGTGCCACAGATAGTGGGCGTCGGGGTCACAAATGGAGAACCATTTTAAAGCACTGTGGGACTCCCAAGCTCACGGTAGTGTGTCAATAATGGACAATTCCCCACACCCCGCTATGACCATACCCATGCAAACCATTATGAATTGTGTTGCATAGATTCCCTGTAGTGCATAGCCTCTTCGGCATAGAGTTATGATAATCACTTTCCTTTATATCCTCGCATTCTAACCCCAACACCACGTCGTAGACCTGTCATTCGAATACCCATGATTACTCATTCGAATGGAAGTGTGAGAAAGTGATAGTGCTCCTTGTATCATCCTCCCAAAATTACTAGAGCAAGAGAAACGGGGAGTTGCAAGTGAGTGAGAAAAAGTGTCAACATCAACACTTCTTAAGTGCAAAATTGGGTTCTAATAGTGGAAATATCGGATTTCTAGGACTATAAAGTGCACTATTTTATTCCAAATTGTATAAAAATGTGATTTCGATTAAAAATTTGTGGAGTTCAATCCTTGAATAATAATTGGTGTGCCTCCTATACTGTCTTTTGTATCCTAACCTAATTTATAAATGAAAGAAATTGTATTGCCAATGCCTACATTAATAATACACATAAAATTTAATCTATAAATTATGTAGCATGTATTTCCAAAGACTACATTAATACTATATAGGAAATAAAACCAATAAGTTATGAAGGTTGAAGTAGACGATGGAAGACGAAACAATGTTTACAATGAACATTAACATTTAATTTAGTCCACACATAATATATGTACAAGTAAGAGAAACTATATTAATATATCATGCAAAAATGTATAAAGGTGGCAGAGCAGGTCTGCATATCAAAACAATTTAACCGATAATAGAGCGTTCTAAGAATAAAAAAAATCAACACTTCATTGTGTCCACAGATAATTTGTAATGAAGTAAGTGAATATATATTAATATATTATGTAAATATGTATAAAGGTGGCAGAGCAGGTCCACATAACTGAGAATCGAAAAACTATGTTTGGATAGTTGGGAAACCATGTCAAAGTGTCATCGAAAGGGTTCTAAATACAATCAAAACTATGGTAGTCCTGGGTTTGCAGAAATTAGGAAGGAGGCACGTTTGCAGCATTCTACGCCTGAGGTGGCCTATCCGAAGGTTGTTTGAAGTACCCCCCCATTCGTCTAGCCATCCATGTGACAACCTCCATAAGGTAAGCATTCTGATTTTCCAAGGTCTCCATTTGTTTCTTATGCTCGCGAAACTCTTCATCCTTCGACCACATACCCAGGGCTAACATAGTTTTGGTGTGTCAATAAAGCTCCAAATTCCTATAAAACTAAGAATTTCAATATCTAGAGAAACCTAATTCCATAAATATTCCTTGAACCTACCTTTCAACCTCACCGTATTGGTAGTATTCCCTAACCAACTTCACCTCCTCTTCCAAAACATCCATCATCTCATGCTCCTCCTCCGATACTTTTGTGTGGTAAAAAATTGTTGCTTCCATAGAATCCATGATCATGGAAGTCAGACTAGCCAGTGAAGGAATAGACTTTTTATCACAATATACCATCGGAGTAAGCTAGCTCGGGAGCAATCCTCCCTCATTGGACGGAGGGGGAGCAAAGTCATAAAAAATTGTTGCTTCCATAGAATCCATGATCATGGAAGTCAAACTAGCCAGTGAAGGAATAGACTTTTTATCACAATATACCATCGGAGTAAGCTAGCTCGGGAGCAATCCTCCCTCATTGGACGGAGGAGGAGCAAAGTTAGCGTTGACTTTGCTCCCCCTCCATCGGATGGAGGGAGGATTGCTCCCGAGCTAGCTCACTCCTATACCATCACTCTAAAAATGAAGTGAGTCAAACACCCAAACACAACAAAATAGAAAACATAGCTTTTAATCAAGTGAGATGAAGCCAAAACCACTGATTTTCATGGCATTGTCGTCTACCTTTATTCTGGTAAATTTTGCATATTGATCCTTCATTACAGGCTCCAATAATGAAAATGGATATCATACGTGCATATCGAATGATTATCATACGTGAAAATGGATATCATACCTTTATTCTGGTAAATTATGCATATCGAATCTCTGCGATTGCGTGCGGGAAATTATGCATATGTAAATTATTGCATGACGGGAAATTATGCATACGTGAAAATGGATATAATACCTTTATTCTGGTAAATTATGCATATGTAAATTATTGCATGACGGGAAAAATTTCCACACTTGGATTCTTGATGCATGGAAAGCACAGGCATGGTACATGGATGCTCACCACACATTGGGGATTCTACCTCAAGTCGAAATCCAAATGGTTTGGAGACTTGGTGAGTACCACGCCTTGGGAGCACAACAAGTGTGGCGCACCTCAACTGGAATCCCCACAGAATGACATTGGTGACCATTGGGAATCAGAAGCCCAACACGGAGCTCAGGATGGAAGCTCAGCAGGTGGCACATCAAAGAGCTGGTTGGATGGCATGTTTTAAAGGCTCGTCAGCACATAAGCGTCAATGTTAAAGTTGGGTGCATGCAAGCCCAAGATGGCACGCCGACAAACTTGGAAAGGGATGTAGATGTGGACATTAAGAAAATCATGTGACCACATAAGGCTCACACCCATCAATGGGTAATCATATATATGTGCAACGAGATACCAAGGAAGAGACAACTAAAAATGGTGGCAAGAGGATGCACAAGGAAGCTCGCTCAAGGGAGTTCAGCAGGTAGGAGTCAATTTTGTGCAAGCTGCAACTAGGGTGCAGTTTTGTGTTGTGTTTATGTTGATGTGATAAAATTGGATAACTATCAGATATGATAAGTAGACATAACATAACAATAATCATAACATAAGAGAGGAATTTAATAAGTAAAGTGGATTCTGTGGAGAATGCGTAGTCTTCTATAGAGCTCCCGAGTTGGTATTTCCCTCGGGTGGCTTCTGGGTAGTGTCATACAACTTGGTAAACCATTGAAAAAGTGGATGCATGTCAATCCCATGGCATAAACACTTTTCCTCATCACTCTAACCATAAAATGGCGAGAAAGCATTGGTGCTCCTTCCCCTCCTTACTCAAATTTTAGAAGTGTGACGAAGGGATAATGTAATTAGATTAGGCAGTGAAAGGGACAATTAGGTTGGGAAAGGGATAGTGCTCCTTGACTCTTTGTCCCAAGAATTGCTAGAATAAGAAAAAAATCCAACTCCTCACTCCAATTACAAGGGTTTGGGAACAGGACCATGCCCCTCCTCCTATGTCCTAAAATTACTCACTCATTGCAAAATGAAACAATTTTGGGGAAAAAATCAAACAAATGAAACAAATTTGGGTTGGTCCCAGTGATCCTTGACTCTTCCTCCTAAAGTTTAATATAGATAGAGAAAGGGAGATGTCACGTCCCCAACCCTCAGCCCAGCAGAGAGGACGCGACTGACATACATAATCCTGGGCAAACTACTATTCCCCATGAACAGCATAATAAAAATGCAATGAAATAAAAACATACATGTGCAGATGTGTAATTCATGAAACATACAGTGGAAGAAAAATGCATTCATTCACACAATAAGCATTCATCATGTTCATTCATAAAATAATACAGTTGCAAGGATTTAAGCACAAGAATACTTATCTTCAGGAAAGCTTGTCCCGCAACCAGCTACGTTGATGCAACGTTCCACCCAACCATAGGCCAGGCGCTCATCAATCTCTCAGCAACACTGCCACCCCCAAGCTGGGCATGATTCCACAAGGGATAAGGGGAAACTACCAGGTTCACACGTAGCCAAGGATACACAACATTACATAACCAAGCCAACGTAGTTGGGTTTATCAAGCTATCAAGAGCTCGAAATGTTGACTGCTAAGGTAGTGGGCTCAATGAAGAGTTGAGGACACCTGCACCAGAGCTAGCCTGACTTCTATAACATCCACACACACCCAACACAAGGAATCATCCCCTTCTATGTTGCATAGTCCCTCATGCCATGACTTCCCTTCCAGTGTTATTCAGGGGATGTAGAGAAGAAAGCTAGCCCTCTAGCTCTACCCGTGAGGCCCCTACACACACTAGGTTTATCAAGCATGCTAAGGCTCCACTTCCACTCCCAAATAGTCCAAGGACCAACCACTATGTACACACAGCCCAAACACAAAAATTCACAGCTCTGGGATTTAAGAGAAACACTACAAAGCAAAACCGGATTGGGTAATACACAACTCAAACCGAGCAGAATGACTCCAGAGTCGTTCTTGGCCCTATCATGGCCAAAACGACTCAACAACAACCCACGGCAACCCAAAATTCATGGGAAAACAAGCAGCGATATCTCAGCTACGTGAGGGGAATAATATGACCTATGTGAAGGTGGATTCACCTACACAGACCCACAATCGTGAAGGATAACTACACACACAGCAATTCGGGGAAAGGAGAACTAAACTAGTCATGAAGGAAAATGTGAATTCCTTCCTGTGCGGGAGAGAAAAACCAATGTTTTGCATGAGTGTTGAATGTCTCCCCATCTGCCCTACGTGGGGACTGAATGTGCTCCCTCCATGGAGTACATGTGTGATCAAAGGACTAACAGTCCTGCTAACCCCACGACTGCCCATGCATACATTACCCAAGGGTAATAACTTCCCAACCAATTCCTATAGAATTAAAACAGTTGGTGGATGAGACAAGGAAGGGTGAATAAGACAAAAAGGTTGACTGACAGCTAGATGGTTCACCACTCAACACTTGGATGTTCCCCAATGGCCCCCAAGGGTTAGACATCCCACCCCTAACCATAGGCCCAATCATGCCCTTTTCATTATTATTGCATCGACATAGCTAGTTGTAGGTATTTTTAATTAATTTTGCATATGTACATGGTGTCCAACATTATAACGTGCCTGGTTAGCACAAAATACCATCAGCGTCACCGAAACATAATATGACAATCAATGGTGGGGAATTTTCTTATAGCTTCACACCATCATCCATTATAATATATGCATCATACACATTTAATGCAAGCGGGGTCAAAACCGGGGTGTTACAGGAGAGGTCCTCACTCAATACCAAGAACTTGATAAAGTGAACATGCCCCTTCTCCTTTGTTCATAAAATAACTCACTATTTGGAATATGAGGCCATTTCACATCCTCCTCATCACTCTAACTATAAAAGGGTGAGAAAGGGATAGTGCTCATTATCCTCCTCACTCAATGTTTAGTAGTGGGATAAAGAGCCACTCCACGTCCTATTATTATAAGGGAGTGTTGTGGGAAAGGGTTGGTGCTTCTTGACTTTTCCTCCCAAAGTGTGAGAATGGGCCCATGTTTTTCTCCTCTTATGCCATAATCTTACTTACTAATAGGACATTGAGGCCAGTTCTCTCTTCACGCCAAGCATAAAAGGGTGAGAAAAGGCCAGTGCTCTTTCTCCTCCTTACTCAAATTTCAAAAGCCTAGGGAAGGTGAAGAAAATATGACTTAAGAAAATGAATTTTCTCATTTACACATTCTGTCAAAATTTTAGAGAAACTAGAGTTTTGACTTAAATTTTGGAAAGTAAAACCACACTTCTGAAATGTATTTCAAAAATTCTGTCAAATACTGAAATCATCTTTAAGCACATGAACACAATTATTTTGGTCTAAAACCGGGAAAAAACCCAACTTGGGGAAAACCTTAGAAAGAATATTTTGTCATTGAAGCAGAAAATTCAGAAATTTTTCAGCAACACTTGAATAATTATTGTTCTAAACCCTAGAGGAAAAAATTCCCAAAAACCACTTTCAACAAGTTACCTTGAAATATGTGCCAATAATCTGTTGTATGGTCACTGCACGACCTCACATGCGCACTGTACAGAACTGCACTTCTGTCACACATGTGGTATGAACTATACTTCCTACATATTTTTGTTGCCTCGGGATTGGTGCCAGCTTACAATACATGCACGTTCTGCCTGTTGTACAATGTTGCCTCAAAAATTTTGCTCACATGTGCGGTACGAAATTCTCTAGCTACAATAAATGAGGTTGTACCTTCTGTTGAGTGTATTGGTAATTATGCAAGTGTATTTCTCTCTCTTATTTGGTCTCACTTCTTTCTCTCTCTTCATTGATGGTAAGTGTATTCATTTTGTCCTCTCTCTTTGTCTTATACTTAACTTTTGTAACTACTTTCATAAACTACCTAATCTAGGGTTGAAGATCATTTACAAAATCAAGGGTATACAACTTATCTCACATTTTTTAATAATTAAACACTTTAATTAATAAATACATTTTTTAAGTGAGACCCACTTTTCTAAAGTATAAAAACACATTTACTTTATTTACATAAACGTCACATTGTTACACAAATACATAAGGACAAAAAATTTCTAGTCCTCTCATCACACCCACACGAAAAACATGGGAGGAACCTTCAGAGTTAACTTTTCGACACTCCCTCCTAACGAGGACAGTCCACAACACTATATTCATCTCTGACTCCTGCAACAACTCCCTCTTGCTCTAGAATCAACCTCAGAAATAGATTGCTCTATATCGATTTGAAACTCTAACGCCCAAGACTCAGCCTAAGTCCCATCAACCTGCTCCACTGCACCACCACTTGACTGGCTGAGTCTTCTTCCAGTGCTTAGGAGAGAGTCACTCTCCTCATCTCTATCAAATGTAGCATCATCCTCATCCTTTGACCCTGATAGTCATCCTCCTTCTCTTGTTCATATGATATGTCCTCTCAGGACATATAATTTGTCCCTGCGATCTCCCAATAAGATGGTGGTACCAACTGGTTCATCTCTCTGATACAGGAAGATATGACAAGACCTGATCATCATCCCACAGCCATCATCCTCAAAGGATGAAACTGAGAGTTTTCTTACTCTCATCACAAGTACAAATAATACTCCATGTATTTCCAGGATCTCTCCAAGATATAGTTGAAATATGATAATTCCAACTCTGGGGACTATCAACATCTTTCTGGATAAAATTCCTTAGCCCCAACAATGTGATAATCTGAAAAGAATCATAGACTCTAGTCATATGTCTAGTTGCACCGTTGTCAACGACCCAGACATGCTCAAAGGTAGAAATCCCTAAATTGGAATCAATTGAGACAAGAGAAAACTCTTGCTCAAACTTCTTGGCATATTCTTCTACAACTGCTGAAGCTGCCACATCTCTTTTAGTCTTCACAATATTTTTCTCGGGACATTTTGTGGCAATGATAGCATTTGATCTAACTTAGATCTTTCTTCTTGTTGTTCTTGGATTTTGATGCAAGTGAAACATTTTTCTCCATCTCCTCACTAACTTGCCCACCCAAAGCTCCCTCTCGAATCTCCTCTTGGTTGAAATCATCCCAAAGTCTTGACCAGTCCGGGAGCTTCTCTCTACCAACAATGCATTTGAAATAAAACATCCCATCTAGACTTGGTAAATCCCTTGAAGGTTATTCTTACCATCTCTGAGTCTGAGATAGTTTCCCCCATCGTTGTTAACTCGTCTTTGACCTGAGCCATTCGAGTCAGGTAGGAAGTTACACATTCACCTTGGGTCATTTTTACATTGTGTAACTTGTCTTTTAAGACCATCTTCTGATTCTTTTTTTGCCTCAAACAGTTGCTTCAAGGACATCCCACATATCATAGGCAGTCTTCTTCTCTACCAAGTGAGGGATAAGATGATCCTTCACCCCATCCAGGATCACCCTCTAAGCTATGGCTTCTAAGGCTTCAAGTTCTGCTAACTCATCCTTGTCTGTGGGCTTCGTCATCAAGGTGTTTGCAAAACTCCATATTTTCCACTCCTTGAGCACTGCGGTTATCCTTAGTTTCCAAGGTATATAATTGGATATTCCATCCAATCGATCTTTGTACCTGATGCTCATCATCACAACTTACAACAAATAGAAAACTGAAGACAAATCTATCACTTTTTTGAAACTTCAGAGAACACCTGCTTAATTTATTTTTAGTATGACTCTGTTAAACTGAGATCTGATACCATCAGCTCTAATACCATGAAGAAAATCTGACTTAAGAAAATGAATTTGCTCATTTTCACATTCTGTCAAACATTTACAAAAACTAGGGTTTTAACTTAAATTTTGGAAAGTAAAACCACACTTCTAAAATGTACTTCAAAAATTATGTCAAATACTAAAATCATCTTTAAGCACATGAACACAATGATTTTGGTCTAAGATTGGGAAAAACCCCAACTTGGGGAAAACCCTAGAAAGAAGATTTTGTCATTAAAGAAGAAAGTTCAAAAAAATTTCAACAACACTTTGAAAAAATATTCTTCTGAACCCTACACGCAAAAATTCCCAAAAACCACTTTCAGTAATTTACCTCCAAATCTATGCCAACAATCTATTGTACGGTCACTGTGCGACCTTGTTGATTGCATGGGCAGACCCGGGTTTACTATAATCAACCAACAACACCCCTAGCTCACTGGCCCTTTCGGCGACAGACCGTACAGCGGCCTGAAGTCTCACCCGAAGTGATTCTAATGGGTTGGCCAAGGACTCAAGCGTCTTGGACCAGGTTCCGTGGAAATCCTACTGGTGGCTCGCAGCTCTCCTAGCTGCGAGATCTCTTTCCTGCGCGCCGCGCGATCTTCCGCTTGCGATGCGCGATCTATTCCCCACTCGTGGCCCTTCTAGCCACAGCGTCTCTACCCTTGCGCACGTCGTGTGGATTATTCTCCCGTCGCACAACTTCCTCCTTTCCACAATAGTCCCAATCTTACCGCATCGCCGCGCCCCGTGCGACACGCAACTCCTGCTCAACGCTAAGTCCTCAACCTACGGTATCGCGCACCGCAGCTCCTCTGCCGGTGCGGTATCGCCTTCTTGCGATACCCTCCTCCCGCGGCTTAGCGCACCTAGCGTTGTTTGTGTCGACACGCAAGACACGATACCCATACTGTCTTACTGTGATTAATTAACTATCTAGGGCAAGCATAAATAAGTCCTTATACGACATGCCAAGGATTTCAACTTATATTTATGTTCCTGTAGTGTTGTAACTAAATAACTCATTCATACATTAACTGTAAACAAATTGCATAACATAACTGATGGATGCAACAAATAAACACAATACACAAATCAATCACAGAACACGGGATTTTAACGTGGTTCGCCCCCAGGATGGGAGTTACGTCCACAGAACTGTGCTTCTCTATTATAGCTTAAGGGAAGGCAAACACAGTTCTGCTGCACCTCATATGCAGCTCAATATCTTCTCTCTTAGATCTTTCTTCTCTAACTTTATGTTGTCGCTCTTACAACATTTTCTTCCCTCTCAGTCGATCCATGTGGATCGTTACATGCAGGCTCTATAAGCCAGCTACTGGTTTCAGTAAGATTGCTACAGCTAAGACCAGAACCAAAGCTCGGCTTTTACAACAGTCTACTTATCCTTATTGCCTATTTCACTCACGACTGTCTAACTATCTAACCAACCCTTTACAATGCAAAATTACATCCTTTTATAAGCAGCCCGAAGGTCTTGTTTTACAACACTGTGGGCCTGTCCCAACAGTAACCTAAACCCTAATTAGTGACAGTCGGTCCTCTCTGTCCTTGAGGTAGCCGCTTCCCGTCACACCACAGCTCTCTGCAGTCTTACATGCTTCCCGGCACTGACCATGGGTACTATGAGCCGCTTCTCTTTTATGTCCTTCGTCTTTAATGCTTGAGCCTCGTTGCTCCTTCTTCTTTATGAGGGTCGCTGAGCCCTCCTGTCTTCCGTCGCTACCTTCAATGCAGTGGGTGAGCTCTCCTTTCTCGGCCGCTCAGGTACCGTTGCCTTTCTTTGACTTTCCTATCTCAAAAAGTCATGGTTTCCGGCTCTGCTCTGCAGCTGGAAACATGCTACGGCGTTGTAGCTCCGTCTTATCTTCTTTTCGCCAAAACTTATCTCTCTGCTAAACTTAGCAGCTTCTTCTGTAGCTGCGGGACCCTACTCCAACAGTCCCCTAACACTTACTTTTGGCTCGCCCTCGAGCCACTACCAGCGGGCTTCTCCTGCCGTAGCTTCTCCTTCGCCTCTTGTGAAGTCTTCTGCAACTTCTGCCGAAGTCCTTCGACTTCGTTCTTCATTACCTCGACACGTTCTTTTGTAGTTTTGGTAACTTAGTTCGCGGGGCTCTCTTATCCTTTCTGCTCTTAGTCGCGGTTTTGCTCTCTTCGCTCGTTCTCCTTTGAGAACGCTCTAGTGTTTGAGAAGTGCTCCACAGATATCCTTTCCTTTTTATCTGGGTTAGACCTTTTATCACAAGGAAAATCTGTATCTTCCATCCTTCTCAAACATTTCATTCAATCTGGAGCCTTGTGTATGGAAGAGATGCAAATCATGAACTCCATTCCGAGAACAAACCTTTGTCCTCGTTCTGGAAGTCTCCCCTCTGCTGGGTTTGCAATCCTCTTCCACTTCTCTTCTCTTCGAAGTGGTCTAGATCCACATGCTGCCTTTGATCCTCAGGTTTCTGTTTCAGTGCCTCCGCAATCTTTCGTGCTTCTCTTAGCTGATCAGATAGGTCAGCGATTTTCTCCCGTTGCCTTCTTTTTCATATTTTTAATTTCTTTCTGACAGGAGATTTCTTCTCATTCTTCTGCTCTACTTTCTTATCTTCAGTGATCGGCTCGGCGTTCTTCTTTTCCTTAGCAGAGATTTTGGTAACAACTTCTACTTCAGACGCTTGATTGTTCTTCCTTGGCGGCTGTCTGTCCTATGATGTCTCTAATTTCACAACCTTGGGTGGCGTCGCCATGGCGAACGCACGGCCAGTACGTTCTTTCCAAACTTCACTTCTATAGGTTCGTCCTCAGTCAGAACCCGCTTGGCTCAATACTCTGGTCATGCAGTGGCTTCGAACTCTGGAAGTCACTGTACTCTGTAACTTAATTGGCTCTGCACAGGGGACACTTAGCACTGCCCTGTATAGCTCTCGATATTTGGCAACTGTACCCTTCCTACTTGAAGGATGTCTGCTTTTATGCCGAAGGCATACTACCGGACGCAACGGTCATCCTGGGTCAAACCTGTTGGTCATCATAATTACTTGGACGAGACCCTACCCGTCATTCTGATCCACCATAATTGCCGAGATCTGATCACGTGTCCCTCAAAGCATGCATATACAGGCACCGGTGTCGTCAGAGATTTACCAAATCTGGAAAAATTTATTATACTATTGCCAAATCTACGGTAGGGGATACCGGTCATTTCATCATTAACTACCTGTCAAACAGTGACTTGACTAGCCCACTGTCGGTTGCAAACTAATTGCGTGGCACGGGGAAACATCGTACTGCTGCGATGCAACTCCGCATCACCTGCGCAAACAAACAGCGTTAAATTTTATTTTATTTTTTTATTTTTTTATTTTTTTTTTTACCCCGTCCTGGTGCGATTCCTCACAACTAGACTATCTGCAGGTGTAGACTGATTCCCGGTGCGATGCCTCCTTTCAACTACACTGGACATCTGCACCAACATAAACTGGCTTAAGCTAGGGCTGAGAGGCGAGGTGGCTATCACTATAGAGCTTAAGCCTACTGCCGTTGATCCGTGTGGGAAGAAGCTCCCCGTTCAACTGGCTAAGCTGAACGGCACCTCCCTCCGTAACTTGCTGTATCTGATACGGCCCCAGCCAATGTGTCCTGAACTTCCCTGGAAACTTAATAAATCTGTTGTCATAGAGGAGTACTAGGTCTCCGATCTGGAAAGTCTTACTCTTAATGTGTCTGTCATGCCAAGCTTTTTCTCGTGCTTTCTGCACTTTCTGATGGAATCCGGCGATGAATCTGTCTTCTTCTAAGGTAAGCAGCTGTGCTAGCCTTTCCTCCACTGTGTCTGTATCAGTCATCTCGGTAATCTGAGCGATTCTTAAACTGGGAAGAATGTACTCCATAGGCATAACAGCCTCCTGTCCATATACCAAGCTGAAAGGTGTGCGTCCCGTGAGTTTCTTGCATGTGGTTCTGTATGGCCATAATACAGCGTTAACTCTGAGATCCCAATCATTCCTTTGGTTATTGCATATTTTAGTAAGAGCATTTTCTAGAATCTTATTGAAGGCATCCACCGTACCATTAGCTTGTGGATGGTAGGGAGTGCTCTTATAGTGCTGAATCTGGAATTCTTCTATCAAAGCCTCAATGGTGTGGTTCAAGAAATGTGTGCCTTGATCGCTCATCAAAATTACTGGGCATCCAAATCTACTGATGATGTTTTCGAAAAGGAACTGTGCGGCTGTAGCAGCATCACAATTTCTTACTACTTTGGCCTCCGCCCATCTAGTGAGGTACTCTGTTTCAGTAATAATATATCTCGCACCCGTGCGCTTTCCCGGTGGGTTGATAGGACCCACAAAGTCTATAGCCCATTTGTCAAATGCACGCAGCGTGACCTGGGGTCACAGCAGCATTTCATCGCGTCGCGAGGGTTTTCCTACCCTCTGGCAGATATCGCAGCATCTGCAAAAGTCCTTGGTGTCTTTGTGTAACGTAGGCCACCATAGTCCTGCCTCCAGGATTTTCTGCGTAGTTGGCTTTCCAGCGAAATGACCTCCTGCGGTTCCTGAGTGTGCCTCTTTAAGAATAGCGTATTTTTCATGCGGCATTACACATCTGCGTAGAACTTCATCCGGACCTAACTTATATAGGCATCCTGCAATGAGGGTGAAGTCTGCTGCCTTAACAACCAACTGCTTCTTTTGCTGCTTAGTGAACTCATCAGGTGCTACTCCTGTAGTGAGGAATTGAATAATGTCGGCATAGTAGTCATCCGCGATCTGCACAGAGAACAATTGCACATCAGGCAGATTGTCTTCTAGGTTACTGGGCTCTTCCCCTGAGTCTATACGCGACAGATGATCAAGTCCAGCATTCAGTCTTCCTGGTTTCACAATGATTTCAAAATCATACTCCTGGAAGAGGAGTAACCATCTATAGATTCTCCCCCCTAACACTGGTTTATTGACTAGGTACTTCAATGCGGAATGGTCAGTAAACATTTTAAACGAGGCGCCCAATAGATAGTGCCTGAACTTCTGCAACGCATACACCATAGCTAAGCCCTCTGTTTCTGTTGTGGTGTAGTTTTTTTCTACTGTTGATAGCTTTCTGCTGGAATATGTGATGGGATGGTCAAGATCCCCTTCTCCTGGCTGTGTCAAGACGACTCCTAGTGCGATGCCAGATGCATCCATGTGTACATGAAATGGCTTAGTCCAGTATGGAAACACTAGGATGGGTGCTGTAACCATCTTTTCTTTAAGCATGTCTAGGCTCTGCTGACATTCCTCATTCCATAGGAATTTTACATCTTTCTTCAGCAATTTCTCCATTGGTGCTGTAATCTTTGCATAGCCCTTGATGAACTTTCTGTAGTACCCGGTATGACCAAGTACTGTCCTTAGTTGCTTGACTGAATTGGGTGCTAGAAGATTTACAATGATGGCGATCTTCGCGGGATCTACCATCAAACCTTGTCTGCACACAATATGACCCAACAAGATACCAAATGGTGCACAAAATATACATTTTTTCAAGTTTAGAGAAATCTGGTACTGCCTACATTTCTCTAACATCAGTCTTAAATCTCCTATGTGCTTATCGATTAGCCCAAATACAGTCCAGTCGTCAAAATATACTTCTAAGAATTTATGGATGTATTCTTTAAATACAACAACTACTACTCTAGAAAATATAGCTGGTGCATTCTTAAGACCAAAGGGCATTACCGTGTACTGGAACGAGCCCCATTCTGTTGCAAAGGTGGTCTTAGATCGATATTCTGGATGTATTCTGATCTGGTGGTAGCCTGAAAATCCATCAGTGAAGGAGTAGACCTCCTGTCCTCCCATGTTGTCTAATACCTCATCAGTGAACGGTGTCGGAAATGGATCATGAAGTGATGCATCATTAAGTTTTCGCAGATCGACACAGATTCTGATGTCCCCTTTTGTTTTCTTCTCTTGGACGACCATGGGGCTAACCCATTCGCTTTCTTCTACTGGCTCAATGATGCCTGCTGCTAGCATCTTATCGATCTCGTCCTTGACTTTTTATTTGTAACGCGGATTTAATCTATATGGGCTCTGCTTGACTGGTCTAGCGTCCTCCTTCAATGGTATCCTCATAACTCCCAGGTCTCCAACTATTCCCTTCATCTCTGTGAACTTGGTGGGAAATAGGTCCTGATAGTCGTGTAACAAATCTGCAATCTGTACAACTGTTTCATCGTTCCAATAGTCTCCAATAGAGGCAAACTTAGGTTCTGCATCTGTGCCAATATTGACCTTTTTAATCTTGATGGGATCAGTGATTGCTGGAGTCTCTAACTGTGGTCCTCCAACATCACGAGTTCCTTCTGACTCCGGAATGTTGGTGTTGCGAGGGTCCTCCTCCGCCTCCTCTGATTCTGATGCAAAATTATAGCATTCCAATGCCTCTTCTAGCTGGATAGTCCACTCAGGTTGGACTAGTACTGAGATGGTGCAATCCTCAAATATCTTGGTCTTGATTATGTCTAGGGCCTGAGCAACACTTGGATGTTCTGATTCAAACGCAAAGGTGAGCAGGAAACTATCTGTCATAAGTGACCATGTATTCGTCCCCTTGCGTAATTCAGTCTCTGTGTACCAGTTCCTTGGAACTGTGTCCAATGTGTGAATGAATCGGTGAACCCATTCCTCCTCGGGAACGTCCGACCAACTCCGTTCACATGCCTGAATGTGAGTGTTGGGATCGGTTTCTCCTGTGTACTTCTGCGGGACATACTCTTTGTCGACCGAAAATCTGATGGCCATCAATCTTTTAATATCATCCCATGATGCGATATTTTCTTTATGCGCATACCACCATCTTGCAGGTGTGGCTCGTACTGCAAGGTCCATGGCTGCGATCCTTTGCTCGTAAGGGATCTATTGCTCAAACTGCTCAAGGAAGTCCTGGATATCTGTTAGTCCATTATATGATGGAAGGTCAGTGACCTCTACGCCAATCCATCGCAGTGGCTTACTCATAAACGCACATCTACGAGCTGAGACTTCGTAAAGTCTGTTCTGCCAGTTCTCTAGGCCAACATCAGAATCCGATGCGCATGAGCTGTCACATCACCAACTAATGTTCCCTTCTGCAGTTGGATTGATGTAGTCATTCTGGTTCGCAGTCATCCGGTAAAGGCTATCCATGTTATGTGCTTCCTCCTCTGCTCGTAAGGGTTCAATATACCTAGGACCTTGGTAAGGATCCAGCGGTGCGATGACCCGGATCTGCGCATCCTCAAAGGTCATTTGTCTTCTCTTTAGGTCGATGACAGCCTTGCTACCAATCGCCCAATCAATACTTAATAGTGTTGGATATGTTCAACTGTCGCCAATGATTTCTATAACCTCAAAGTCCGCAAAAGTACGAACTCCGTCAATATCAACTGGCACCTGCGGTAGTCGACCCAATGGTGATACTCGCTGTTGATTAGCTAATCTCAGGTGGATAGGCAATAGGGCTAACTGAGGACTACCCATCTGTTCCCATGTCTGCTTAGTTAGAACATTCACCTCTGATCCCAAATCTAAGATGACTTCGTCCATTTCGAACTCTCCAATTTGTGCTGTGAGTTTCATCTCCCTTCCGGTCCTTGTATGTCCTGTAATATTATGAACAGCGCGGTGTGCACTGCCCAAGAGAGAAGGTTGGTGGCACTGATCTATGATGCGCTGTAGCTCGCCGATAGATTTTTCATTTCTCAAGAGCTTCAAACAACTGCGCAAGAAGGATTGTATACTTTCTGTCGATTCATCCTCGTCACATCTTCCCGATGTGGTGGCCTGCGGTATCTGTTCTGGGCTATCGCTACAAGGTGCTTGCTGCGGTACGCCCCTAGACGGCGGTACCTGCGATCCTGATTGTGTAGGTTCATCGAAGGAAGCCTTGGCTTCATGAAATGTCTCTTTATTCTTCTGTAGGTCGAGTGCTGTTGCTTTACCAGGAGCTCTGCGCACCCACTCCTAACTTGTGTTCTTTCCGGTCTCCTGCGATGTCCCACTGGTGGAAGCACCGCTCCGAGTCACAATATTGACTCTTGGTTCTGGCTCTGCCTGTTTAGCAACAATAAGCTGGATGTTCTGATGTGCCGCTGGCTTAGTAGCTTTGATCTTAGCTATCAGGATAGGAAACTCTTCTATGGTATGATCATAAGATTTGCAGTAATTACAAGTAGTAGTGGGGCTTTGACAGTCCCTAGCATAGTGTCCTACAACTCCGTAATTATAACAAGTGATTGGCCCACGACCTTGGCCAAAAAATCCTCCTCGGCCAAAGCCTTCTCCACGTGCAAAGCCTCCTCCACGGCCTCGTCCTCTGAATCCTCTTGCACGGCCTCCGTAAGCCTGATCCAGCTGTGGTCCTGTTGCTGGACCCGGTGTTTCTGATTGGACTCTGTACACGTCATGTTTTCTATCTAACATGAGATCATATGCTCGGCAGTCCTGTTCATCATGCCCGACGGATTTGCAGAAGACACAATATAGGTTCTTAGGTGTCTGTACATACTTCTGAAGCAAAGGGCATTGCTGAGGCGGATGTCCTTGTGTTTTACATATCTCACACCATGGCGCTTGTGTTCGTGGTAAGGGTTTAGGAGCCCCTGATGCTAAATATTCTGCGAAGACTGGACAGTTGTCTTTGGTATGACCCTGTGCTCTACACTTTATGCACCATATGTCTTGCATAACCTCTTTCCCTTTCTTAAGTTCATGTATCTGTAACGTGAGGTTGGCCAACTGGTTCTGTAGGGTTGTCATGCCTGTGGTAGTCTCTGCTAGAGGTGAAGCCTCTAGTTTCATTGCCATCTTCAGCGCTTTGTCTTGAGTAGTGAGTTTCTGTTGTATTAGTGGCAGTCTGATGTGAGGGAGCAGCGCTGTAATAAACCATTCCTTATGCTGCTCTGGCACAAAGTCAAAGCTTACTTGGTCTATCAGGGCTTTGAATTTTTGATCAAAGTCCCATACTAATTCTGATGGAAGCTGCTTAATATCCTTGAGCTCTGTTATACACTGAGATTCAGACTTAGGTTTCTTAAACTCTTTGATCATGGTGTTCTTGACCTGGGCAAGTGTCTTGGGTAATGTAGTATACTTTATGTACCATGTCAAGGCTCTGTCTCTGAGTGTGGTGACCAACTGTACAAGTTTAAGGTTATCATCGTTGATTGTTTTAATGGTCCACATGGCTTCACATAGGAACCAATGTTGTTCCGGGTCTTCTGCTCCTATACCTTTAAAAATAGGTAGCTTCATGTCATCTCCCATTCTATTCCTCTGTGGTGGGTTCTAACTGACTGGGTTACTACCACTCAGCGGTGTAGGTGAAGGTGATGTAGCGAGAGTAGGTACTGTCTGTGAACTACTAGATGGAGTACCTACGGGGTTATTCTGAGTCCCTGTCTGTTTTTGTGGGGTATAAGGGTGGTAAGGGATACCCCCATCTGGTTCTTCTATGGTACTAGGACTCTATTGTCTAATACTATCTGAACTGTCTTCAAATACAGGAGAGCTAAAATCTACTTTATACTTCTTCCCACTACGTGTTCGTCCAATGTCATCAAAATCACTTTCAAACTCTTGTGACATTACTATCTTTACTTATTCATCTGAAACTAGATCCATTGTTCCTTTTTCATATAGCAGCATCTTAAGGGACAAGTTTAGAGATCTTAGGTACTTACCACGATATCCTCTGAAGAAGTATCGTTCAGCTGCGCTGAAGCTCTTTCTCTGGTCAACTGCAAATTCTGTAACAAAGCCTTCTAGCACACTTGTAATCCAGAAGTCCACTGCTCTCGTAATCGGATTGTTGAGGTTCTGTACGGTCTGAATCAGCTCCAGTGTCCAGACAATGTTTCTTTTTTTCTTGAATGTGTTCCTATCTGTCAACTTGGATAACCAGTCGAAAAGCTCGTTTCCATAGGTTGCAAAAAATATAGCATGTATATATGAAGCGATATGCTTTTCTAACCAGGCCTCTGTGTTTAGTCTAGGACTCCGATTTTCTTTCTTGGCAAACTCCGTTAAGTCTGAATCCAGCCACTGGTGAAACTCTTCTCTGGTAGGATGCCAATAGAACATTAACTCCCAGTCGTTCAAACCGGCAACGGAACCATTTGTTGATTGCATGGGCAGACCCGGGTTTACTATAATCAACCAACAACACCCCTAGCTCACTGGCCCTTTTGGTGACAGACCGCACAGCGGCCTGAAGTCTCACCCGAAGTGATTCTAATGGGTTGGCCAAGGACTCAAGTGTCTTGGACCAGGTTCCGTGGCAATCCTACTGGTGGCTCGCAGCTCTCCTAGCTGCGAGATCTCTTTCCTGCATGCCGCGCGATCTTCCGCTCGTGATGCGCGATCTATTCCCCACTCGTGGCCCTTCTAGACACGGCGTCTCTACCCTTGCGCACGTCGTGCGGATTCTTCTCCCATCACACAACTTCCTCCTTTCCACAATAGTCCCAATCCTACTGCATCGTCGCGCCCCGTGCGACACGCAACTCCTTCTCAACGCTAAGTCCTCAACCTACGGTATCGCGCACCGCAGCTCCTCTGCCGGTGCGGTATCGCCTTCTTGCGATACCCTCCTCCCGTGGCTTAGCACACCTAGCGTTGTTCGTGTCGACACACAAGACCCGATACCCAGACTGTCTTACTGTGATTAATTAACTATCTAGGGCAAGCATAACTAAGTCCTTATACGACGTGCCAAGGATTTCAACTTATATTTATCTTCCTATAGTGCTGTAACTAAATAACTCATTCATACATTAACTGTAAACAAATTGCATAACATAACTGATGGATGCAGCAAATAAACACAATACGCAAATCAATCACAGAACACGGGATTTTAACGTGGTTCGCCCCCAAGATGGGAGTTATGTCCACAGAACTGTGCTTCTCTATTATAGCTTAATGGAAGGCAAACACAATTCTGCTGCACCTCATATGCAGCTCAAGATCTTCTCTCTTAGATCTTTCTTCTCTACCTTTATGTTGTCGCTCTTACAACATTCTCTTCCCTCTCAGTCGATCCCTGTGGATCGTTACATGCAGGCTCTATAAGCCAGCTACTAGTTTCAGTAAGATTGCTACAGCTAAGACCAGAACCAGAGCTCGGCTTTTACAACAGTCTACTTATCCTTATTGCCTATTTCACTCACGACTGTCTAACTATCTAACCAACCCTTTACAATGCAAAATTACATCCTTTTATAAGCAGCCCGAAGGTCTTTCTTTTACAACACTATGGGCTTGTCCCAATAGCAACCCAAACCCTAATTAGTGACAGTCGGTCCTCTCTGTCCTTGAGGTAGCTACTTCCCGTCACACCACATCTCTCTGCAGTCTTCCATGCTTCCCAGCACTGACCATGGGTACTATGCGCCGCTTCTCTTTTCTGTCCTTCGTCTTTAATGCTTGAGCCTCGTTGCTCCTTCTTCTTTATGAGGGTCGCTGAGCCCTCCTGTCTTCCACCGCTTCCTTCAATGCAATGGGTGAGCTCTCCTTTCTCGGCCGCTCAGGTACCGTTGCCTTTCTTTGACTTTCCTATCTCAAAAAGTCATGGTTTTCGGCTCTGCTCTGCAGCTGGAAACGTGCTACGACGTTGTAGCTCCGCCTTATCTTCTTTCCACCAAAACTTATCTCTCCGCTAAACTTAGCAGCTTCTTCTGTAGCTACGGGACCCTACTCCAACAGACCTCACACGTGCACTGTACGAATCTACACTTCTATCACATGTGTGGTACAGATTGTACTTCCAACAGATTTTTGTTTCCTCGAGATTTGTGCCAGCGTACAATAAATTCACTTTCTACCTGTTGTAAGATGTTTCCTCATAAATTGTGCTCACACGTGTTGTACGGATTGTTCAGGATGCAATAAATGTGGTTGTACCTTCTACTGAGTGCAGTGGGAATTGTGTCAGGGTATTTATCTCACTTCTTTGGTCTCAAACTTCTTTCTCTCTCTTTATTGATGGTGAGTGTATTCATTTTTTCCTCTCTCTTTGTTTTATACTTAACTTTTGTAACTACTTTCATCAACTACCTAATCTAGGGTTGAAGATCATTTACAAAATCAAGGGTCTACAACTTATCTCGCTTTTTTTAATAATTAAACTCTCTAATTATTAAATACATCTTCTAAGTGAGACCCGCTTTTCTAAAGAATAAAAACACATTCACTTTATTTACATAAACGTCACTTTGTTACATATATACATAAGGAAAAAAAATTTCTAGTCCTCTCATCACACCCACACCAAAAACAAGGGAGGACCCTTCAGAGTTCACTATTCAACAGAAGGGGCGGTGTAATTAGAATAGCATGAGAAAGGGCCAAGGAATATATCATTTGTTCAAGGTACAACCTAACGGACAACACTACTCATTTGAATGGAACAATTTGGGGAAAGGGATACTCATTGAAATATCGAAAGTGATATAAGGACCAATTTAAATATTTCCATCCTCCTCCCAACAATCTAAGGGGGTTCCCATGGTACTCACTCGAATGGAACAAGTGTAGGAAAGGGATAGTGTTCCTTCATCCCTTCCTCCCAAGAATTATAAGATCAAAAGAAAAGGAAAACTAGTCATTGAAGACCAAGAATTTGAGAAAGTTCCCATGTTCCTTATCCACCTCCACACTCCTCATCATTCCGACCATAAAACGGTGAGAAAAGGATAATGCTCCTTCTCCTCCTTACTCAGATTTCAGAAGTGTAAGGAAGGGCCAGCATAATTAGATTACGTGGGTGAGAAAGAGTGAATGTTTCCACTCCTCCTCCCATAAATCTAAGGGATTTCCCATGCTACTCATTTTTATTTCACATATTTTTTTTTGCTAATATAGACCATGCAACACGTCATCTTTATCTTTGATGGTATCTCATATGTCATATGTGTTTTATCTTTGAAATGTCTAAAATTGTCAAACTTAAAACAATAATCTTTGATTGTATTTTTGAAATACAGCTTGACTATAGCAATAACCAAATGGAATTTTAATGGATCAACAAAAAATACACAAACAAATCTACCCTATCTTCTGCCAAATATGTTGAACAACTCTATTAAATCATCACATCTCCAATTAGTGACCACATTGCATAAATCTACCACCAATAAATCATTTTCCAATGTCACCATATCTTGTCATAATCTTTCTAGTGCATGCTTCAATGACCTTGGATAAGATGAAACACAAGAAAAATTATAGGATTTTGTAAGGGATCCCCTTTTCACACCATTACTTTGCACTATATACATATCCAACATCTCCTTAGTTGGTTCAGGAACACTTTGATAATCATAATTAACCTTCCTTTTATTTTATGTTGTTTACTTGATTTTTCAAGTTCATCGTCATCATCTATTTCTTTCATTTCACTAAGGACATCACCAAGTTGTATGATGTGGTGTCATTTCATGTTTTACACTTCTAGTACATTTCTTGTGTTTACTTTAAAAGATGTGTGGTTGTCAACATTATTATTTTCCATGTATCTTGATGCAACTATACAAACATGTCTTTGTTCTTTTATCCTTTTGTAGTATCCACTTAATCCCTCTACAGCCACCCCTTCTTTGACTGAGTTATTTATCCATATACACTTCCTTTTTTTATTGCAACTACTAAGCCATATAGCTCTTTACCCTCCATCCCCCTTGTACACCTAAAGAAACTTGTTTTGTATTTAGATGTACTATTGGGAGTGAAATATGCTTGTGATGCCTTCTTAGGCGAACATGCTAGACCACCATTTCTATAAAGGTAAAAAACGTTGACCCATTTATTCCATATTTGAAAATGGAGACACACTAAGATCAACTTATCCTTGAGACTCTCAACATTCTCTCTTTCGAAGATGCTCTTACATTTTTTCTCAAACTCCCGCAAGGTAAATAATGTGGGAATTTTTTTTTCAGAAAAATATAATCAATGCAATTCAAGTGCACAAACTTAGTCCATTCAGAATAAGGTTTGTTACCCCTCCTAGGACGCTTTGGCTCACCAAAATTCTCCCAATGGTACTTAATTTAAAGATCTATGTAATGTATGCGGTTTGAAACCATGTTTGGTTTGCCTCATCTTGTTGCTTGAAAATATTTAGGATTGTAGTCATAGAAGTGGCACGGTCTACAATTCGATCCATCCTCTCTCTCAATCGATCATGGAGACTACTATAAACTTTATTTTTCAATATTTCCTTCAAAGCTTCTATTGTGTGATGCCCCTCAAGAATAATAAAAAATGTACATCTTCCCTTGAAACATCTTCCTCTATTACCATTTCTAGAAAGTTGTATGATGTCCTTGTACCCCCTCTTGTAAAAGGAATCAATAATCCATCTCTTTGCAAGGTTTCTGGATTTTATACCCACAACTGCATCAAGTATGGCACCCAATTCTCATTGATTGATCTATATTTGTACTCTTGAGGTGCCACATGACACCGATGGATACCAGTTTTTAAACCTTTTTCATCAAACAAGAAAGTGGAGGCACTTGTTTTGTTTTCACCACTTGTTTTTTGAAATATTTTGGCTATCGTTTCCATCTTGGCCTCAACTAGAGTTTGTCGCAATGACTTGAAAAGGGAAATTTTTGTATCCTTATCCAAAGTGTGTGCATACCAACACCTCTAATATGTAAGTTTCACACTGTAATTTTGATTGAGATCATTTCTAATATTCATGCATTGCACAACATATAACGTTTTTTTAGGTTTACACATTTCAAAACCGTTTGAATCCCATTATGTATTCTGTTAGAAGGTATCAATATGTCTGGATTCTCGTCGTAGTTTCCCAACTTCCACCCATACATGTATGTCATCTTTCCTTTCCACATAGTCTTTCATAAGGTGTTGTTGATAAAATATTTCCTTAAAGGTGCATTGTTGTACAACACAATCTTTAACATCAGACTCGTTTCTTTAGCATCTACAATTGATTCAACTTGAATTAGAAATTCATGTTCATTCACAACTGTCAAGTTCAAAACAATTCCTATGGGTATCACTGTATCCCCCATCTCAGTGTGAACGTACGGGTCTGGGTAGCCATTCTCTTGGTCTATAACCTCCACAAACTAGTTTAAATCTGACTCTTCACAAAGGATTTTCAAAGAGACTTGAAGCCTAGGTAAAATTATATAAGAGGATCTTGGGTGTGCCATTGAAACCTGCAGGAAATTTAATTTTACGACTACTTAGTACAAATATAAAATGATAAATATATAATGGTACATTTACAATTGATAAATACAATAAGTTTACATGGAAGTCTCTATATACTTACATAAATTACATACTCTTTGGAAACTCAAGCCCAGGAACTTATTTTGGAATCGATGGAAACTATTTTCTTTTAAATTATGTCTTAAAAATTGTGTAGCACTGAAATGGACCAAGAATGTAACTTAATTACTTCAAACAAAAGCAATTTATACATGGATTATTCTAGAAACCAAGAAAGTACCACACGGTACAATAGCCAAAAAATAACACATCAATTTGTGACTCATTCTCACTTGATAAGGTGGAAATACATGACAGTTCTATGAATCCAATGACTCCAGACATCCTCAAAGGACTACAAAACAAAAGGTGACGTGTTATGCATTGTCACAGGAAAATAGAGTCACATGTCATGGACTCCAAAGTGCACAATAATAAAAATAAACTTATCATAAATCACCATGGATAATGCCCTGAAACATGCAACAACCATATTAGTGCGACCCATTATAAACCATGATGCATAAAAATGACAAATAAATCCCCCCCCCCCCCCCCCCCCCCCCCCCC
>LPNX010348674.1:222793-279958 GCA_001517045.1 Pseudotsuga menziesii
CTCCCATGCCCTACCTACATCGTGCCACAGATAGTGGGCGTCGGGGTCACAAATGGAGAACCATTTCAAAGCACCATGGGACTCCCAAGCTCATGGTAGTGTGTCAATAATGGACAATTCCCCACACCCCATGCAGACCATTATGAATTGTGTTGCATAGATTCCCCGTAGTGCATAGCCTCTTCGGCATAGAGTTATGATAATCACTTTCCTTTATCTCCCCGCATTCTAACCCCAACACCACGTCGTAGACCTGTCATTCGAATACCCATGATTACTCATTCGAATGGAAGTGTGAGAAAGTGATAGTGTTCCTTGTCTCATCCTCCCAAAATTACTAGAGCAAGAGAGACGGGGAGTTGCAAGTGAGGGAGAAAAAGTGTCAACATCAACATTTCTTAAGTGCAAAATTGGGTTCTAATAGTGGAAATATCGGATTTCTAGGACTATAAAGTGCACTATTTTATTCCAAATTGTATAAAAATGTGAATTTCGATTAAAAATTTGTGGAGTTCAATCCTTGAATAATAATTGGTGTGCCTCCTATACTATTTTTTGTATCCTAACCTAATTTATAAATGAAAGAAATTGTATTGCCAATGCCTACATTAATAATACACATAAAATTTAATCTATAAATTATGTAGCTTGTATTTCCAAAGACTATATTAATACTATATAGGAAATAAAACCGATAAGTTATGAAGGTTGAAGTAGACGATGGAAGACGAAACAATGTTTACAATGAACATTAACATTTAATTTAGTCCACACATAATATATGTACAAGTAAGAGAAACTATATTAATATATCATGCGAAAATGTATAAAGGTGGCAGAGCAGGTCTACATATCAAAACAATTTAACCGACAATAGAGCGTTCTAAGAATTAAAAAAATCAACACTTCATTGTGTCCACAGATAATTTGTAATGAAGTAAGTGAATATATATTAATATATTATGTAAATATGTATAAAGGTGGCAGAGCAGGTCCACATAACTGAGAATCGAAAAACTATGTTTGGATAGTTGGGAAACCATGTCAAAGTGTCATCGAAAGGGTTCTAAATACAATCAAAACTATGGTAGTCATGGGTTTGCAGAAATTAGGAAGGAGGCAGGTTTGCAGCATTCTACGCCTGAGGTGGCCTATCCGAAGGTTGTCTGAAGTACCCCCCCATTCGTCTAGCCATCCATGTGACGACCTCCATAAGGTAAGCATTATGATTTTCCAAGGTCTCCATTTGTTTCTTATGCTGGCGAAACTCTTCATCCTTCGACCACATACCCAGGGCTAACATAGTTTTGGTGTGTCAATAAAGCTCCAAATTCCTATAAAACTAAGAATTTCAATATCTAGAGAAACCTAATTCCATAAATATTCCTTGAACCTGCCTCTCAACCTCACCGTATTGGTAGTACGTCCTAACCAGCTTCACCTCCTCTTCCAAAACATCCATCGTCTCATGCTCCTCCTCCGATACTTTTGTGTGGTAAAAAATTGTTGCTTCCATAGAATCCATGATCATGGAAGTCAGACTAGCCAGTGAAGGAACAGACTTTTTATCACAATATACCATCACTCTAAAAGTGAAGTGAGTCAAACACCCAAACACAACAAAATAGAAAACATAGCTTTTAATCAAGTGAGATGAAGCCAGAACCACTGATTTTCATGGCATTGTCATCTACCTTTATTCTGGTAAATTTTGCATATCGATCCTTCATTACAGGCTCCAATAATGAAAATGGATATCATACGTGCATATCGAATGATTATCATACGTGAAAATGGATATCATACCTTTATTCTGGTAAATTATGCATATCGAATCTCTGCGATTGCGTGCGATATTTCAGAACGATACGTTTAGCATTGATTTTATTTGATGTATGTGACTCTTCGTTTAATGTTCAATTCAGACTAACGAGCCTCCATTGATTTCCCACCCGCCACCTTTTCTAGAGATTAGTGATCCTCCATCGCTCATATACCCACAAACTTTTCTATGGATTGATGAGCCTCCTTTTCTCATAACACATGGTCGTCATGTATTATGTCCACCTTGGCCTCCGTTTCTCTCACCACATGATCCTCATCCATACGAGACATCCCATCCAGGAAATTGTCGATACTTATTATTCGACACATAATTTTAAATAAGTTCATTTATATAGCAATAAGAAAGTATTTAAAGTGCATTAGATCGTGGATGTCTTTCTACAGCTATTTTATTTTAAATAACAATTAAGACTGCTACCATAATTGCACAACTTAAATTACAATAGATCATCTCTAAGGTGCAATTCAAAACATAAATATGATCCAACATATTATACAAAATACAACTTGCATGATAATTTTAAAAACCTACTTCAAGATTCCATCTTCATAAATTTGAATGGAACAAGTGTGGTAAAGCGATAGTCCTACTAGAGAAAGGGCCCATGAGGCTCCTTATCCTCCCTAAAGTCTTAAGAGAGTTCCCATGCTACTCATTTGAATGGAACAAGTTTGGGAAAGGGGTAGAGATCCTTGACTTATCCTCCCAAAGATTACTAGAGCTAGTGCTCCTTGACTCATTCTCCTCCTTGGGTCCATGTTCCTTCTCTTCCTATGACCTAAACGGTAATGACCTTGTGCCTTGGGAGCTTCGCCAACCCCTACACACTCAAAGGAGCATGGCGCTCCACCCAAGTGAGTTGACTTGGGATCTCATCAGCACATGGGAACCCATTGGGGATGTTATCGCACGATGGGAAAAATTCCCACACTTGGATTCTTGACGCATGGAAAGCACAGGCATGGTACATGGATGCTCACCACACATTGGGAATTCTACCTCAAGTCGAAAGCCCAATGGTTTGGAGACTTGGTGAGTACCACGCCTTGGGAGCACAAGAAGTGTGGCGCACCTCAGCTGGAATCCCCATAGAATGACATTGGTGACCATTGGGAATCAGAAGCCCAACACGGATCTCAGGATGGAAGCTCAGCAAGTGGCACATCAGAGAGCTGGTTGGATGGCATGTTTTAAAGTCTCGTCAGCACATAAGCGTCAATGTTAAAGTTGGGTGCACACAAGCCCAAGATGGCACGCCGACAAACTTGTAAAGGGACGTAGATGTGGACATTAAGAAAATCATGTGACCACATAAGGCTCACACCCATCGATGGGTAGTCATATATATGTGCGACGAGATACCAAGGAAGAGACAACTAAAAAGGGTGGCAAGAGGACACACAAGGAAGCTCGCTCAAGGGAGTTCAGCAGGTAGGAGTCAATTTTGTGCAAGCTGCAGCTAGGGTGCAGTTTTGTGTTGTGTTTATGTTGATGTGATAAAATTGGATAACTATCAGATATGATAAGTAGACATAACATAACAATAATCATAACATAAGAGAGGAATTTAATAAGTAAAGTGGATTCTGTGGAGAATGCGTAGTCTTCTAGAGAGCTCCCGAGTTGGTATTTCCCTCGGGTGGCTTCTGGGTAGTGTCATACGACTTGGTAAACCATTGAAAAAGTGGATGCATGTCAATCCCATGGCATAAACACTTTTCCTCATCACTCTAACCATAAAATGGCGAGAAAGCGTTGGTGCTCCTTCCCCTCCTTACTCAAATTTTAGAAGTGTGATGAAGGGATAATTTAATTAGATTAGGCAGTGAAAGGGCCAATTAGGTTGGGAAAGGGATAGTGCTCCTTGACTCTTTGTCTCAAGAATTGCTAGAGTAAGAAAAAAATCCAACTGCTCACTCAAATTACAAGAGTTTGGGAACGGGACCATGCCCCTCCTCCTATGTCCTAAAATTACTCACTCATTGCAAAATGAAACAATTTTGGGGAAAAAATTGAACAAATGAAACAAATTTGGGTTGGTCCCAGTGATCCTTGACTCTTCCTCCTAAAGTTTAATAGAGATAGAGAAAGGGAGATGTCACATCCCCAACCCTCAGCCCAGCGGAGAGGACGCGACTGACATACATAATCCTGGGCAAACTACTATGCCCCATGAACAGCATAATAAAAATGCAGTGAAATAAAAACATACTTGTGCAAATGTGTAATTCATGAAACATACAGTGGAAGAAAAATGCATTCATTCACACAATTTAAGCATTCATCATGTTCATTCATAAAATAATACAGTTGCAAGGATTTAAGCACAAGAATACTTATCTTCAGGAAAGCTTGTCCCGCAACCAGCTACGTCGCTGCAACGTTCCACCCAACCATAGGCCAGTGCGCTCATCAATCTCTCAACAACACTGCCACCCCCAAGCTGGGCATGATTCCGCAAGGGATAAGGGGAAACTACCAGGTTCACACGTAGCCAAGGATACACAACAGTGCATAGCCAAGCCAACATAGTTGGGTTTATCAGGCTATCAAGAGCTGGAAATGTTGACTACTAAGCTAGTGGGCTCAATGAAGAGTTGAGGACACCTGCACCAGAGCTAGCCTGACTTCTATAACATCCACACACACCCAACACAAGGAATCATCCCCTACTATGTTGCACAGTCCCTCATGCCATGACTTCCCTTCCAGTTCTATTCAGGGGGTGTAGAGAAGAAATCTAGCCCTCTAGCTCTACCCATGAGGCCCCTACACACACTAGGTCTATCAAGCATGCTCAGGCTCCACTTCCACTCCCAAATAGTCCAAGGACCAACCACTATGTACACACAGCCCAAACACAAAAATTCACAGCTCTTGGATTTAAGGGAAACACTACAAAGCAAAACCGGATTGGGTAATACACAACTCAAACCGAGCAAAATGACTCCAGAGTCGTTCTTGGCCCTATCGTGGCCAAAACGACTCAACAACAACCCACAGCAACCCAAAATTCATGGGGAAACCAGCAGCGATATCTCAGCTACGTGAGGGGAAGAATATGACCTACGTGAAGGTGGATTCACCTACACAGACCCATAATCGTGAAGGATAACTACACACACAGCAATTCGGGGAAAGGAGAACTAAACCAGTCGTGAAGGAAAATGTGAATTCCTTCCTGTGTGGGAGAGAAAAACCAATGCTTTGCGTGATTGTTGAATGTCTCCCCATCTGCCCCGCATGGGGACTGAATGTGCTCCCTCCATGGAGTACGCGTGTGATCAAAGGACTGACAATCCTGCCAACCCCACGACTGCCCATGCATACGTTACCCAAGGGTAATAACTTCCCAACCAATTCCTATAGAATTAAAACAGTTGGTGGATGAGACAAGGAAGGGTGAATAAGACAAAAAGGTTGACCGACAGCTTGATGGTTCACCACTCGACACTTGGATGTTCCCCAATGGCCCCCAAGGGTTAGACATCCCACCCCTAACCATAGGCCCAATCATGCCCTTTTCATTATTATTGCATCGACATAGCTAGTTGTGGGTATTTTTAATTAATTTTGCATATGTACATGGTGTCCAACATTATAACGTGCCTGGCTAGCACAAAATACCATCAGCGTCGCCGAAACATTATATGACAATCAATGGTGGGGAATTTTCTTATAGCTCCACACCATGATCCATTATAATATATGCATCATACACATTTAATGCAAGCGGGGTCAAAACAGGGGTGTTACAAGAGAGGTCCTCACTCAATACCAAGAACTTGATAAAGGGAACGTGCCCCTTCTCCTTTGTTCATAAAATAACTCGCTATTTGGAATATGAGGCCACTTCACATCCTCCTCATCACTCTAACTATAAAAGGGTGAGAAAGGGATAGTGCTCAGTATCCTCCTCACTCAAATTTTAGTAGTGGGATAAAGAGCCACTCCACGTCCTATTAGTATAAGGGAGTGTTGTGGGAAAGGGTTGGTGCTTCTTGACTTTTCCTCCCAAAGTGTGAGAATGGGCCCATGTTTTTCTCCTCTTATGCCATAACCTTACTTACTAATAGGACATTGAGGCCGGTTCTCTCTTCACGCCAAGCATAAAAGGGTGAGAAAACGCCAGTGCTCTTTCTCCTCCTTACTCAAATTTCAAAAGCCTAGGGAAGGTGAAGAAAATCTGACTTAAGAAAATGATTTTTCTCATTTACACATTCTGTCAAACATTTACAAAAACTAGAGTTTTAACTTAAATTTTGGAAAGTAAAACCACACTTCTGAAATGTATTTCAAAAATTCTGTCAAATACTGAAATCATCTTTAAGCACATGAACACAATTATTTTGGTCTAAGACCGGGAAAAACCCCAACTTGGGGAAAACCTTAGAAAGAATATTTTGTCATTGAAGTAGAAAATTCAGAAATTTTTCAACAACACTTGAAAAATTATTGTTCTAAACCCTAGAGGAAAAAATTCCCAAAAACCACTTTCAACAAGTTACCTTGAAATCTGTGCCAATAATCTGTTGTATGGTCACTGCACGACCTCACACGTGCACTGTATAGAACTGCACTTCTGTCACACATGTGTTATGAACTATACTTCCTGCATATTTTTGTTGCCTCGGGATTGGTGCCAGCTTACAATACATGCATGTTCTGCCTGTTGTACGGTGTTGCCTCAAAAAATTTGCTCACATGTGCTGTACGGATTTCTCTAGCTACAATAAATGAGGTTGTACCTTCTGTTGAGTGTATTGGTAATTATGTAAGGGTATTTCTCTCTCTTATTTGGTCTCACTTCTTTCTCTCTCTTCATTGATGGTGAGTGTATTCAATTTGTCCTCTCTCTTTGTCTTATACTTAACTTTTGTAACTACTTTCATAAACTACCTAATCTAGGGTTGAAGATCATTTACAAAATCAAGGGTATACAACTTATCTCACTTTTTTTAATAATTAAACACTTTAATTAATAAATACATTTTTTAAGTGAGACCCACTTTTCTAAAGTATAAAAACACATTCACTTTATTTACATAAACGTCACATTGTTACATAAATACATAAGGACAAAAAATTTCTAGTCCTCTCATCACACCCACACCAAAAACATGGGAGGAACCTTCAAAGTTAACTTTTCAACACTCCCTCCTAACGAGGAAGGTCCACAACACTATATTCATCTCTGACTCTTGCAACAACTCCCTCTTGCTCTGGAATCAACCTCAGAAATAGATTGCTCTATCTCGATTTGAAACTCTAACCCCCAAGACTCAGCCTGAGTCCCGTCAACCTGCTCCACTGCACCACCACTTCACTGGTTGAGTCTTCTTCCAGTGCTCAGGAGAGAGTCACTCTCCTCATCTCTATCAAATGCAGCATCATCCTCATCCTCTTACCTTGATATTCGTCCTCCTGCTCTTTGTCATATGATATGTCCTCTCAGGACATATAATCTGTCCCTGCGATCTCCCAATAAGATGGTGGTACCAACTAGTTCATCTCTCTGATACAGGAAGATATGACAAGACCTGATCATCATCCCACAGCCATCATCCTCAAAGGATGAAACTGAGAGTTTTCTTACTCTCATCCCAAGTACAAATAATACTCCATGTATTTCCAGGATCTCTCCAAGAGATAGTTGAAATATGTTAATTCCAACTCTGGGGACTATCAACATCTTTCTGGATAAAATTCCCTAGCCCCAACAATGTGATAATCTAAAAAGAATCGTAGACTCTAGTCATATGTCTAGTTGCACCGTTGTCAATGACCCAGACATGCTCAAAGGTAGAAATCCCTAAACTGGAATCAATTGAGACAAGAGAAAACTCTTGCTCAAACTTCTTGGCATATTCTTCTACAACTGCTGAAGCTACCACATCTCTTTTAGTTTTCATAATCTTTTTCTCGGGACATTTTGTGGCAATGATAGCATTTGATCTTACTTGGATCTTTCTTCTTCTTGTTCTTGGATTTGGATGCAAGTGAAACATTTTTCTCCATCTCCTCACTAACTTGCCCACCCAAAGCTCCCTCTCGAATCTCCTCTTGGTTGAAATCATCCCAAAGTCTTGACCAGTCCGGGAGCTTCTCTCTGCCAACAATGCATTTGAAAAAAACATCCCATCTAGACTTGGTAAATCCCTTGAGGGTTATTCTTACCATCTCTGATTCTGAGATAGTTTCCCCCATCGTTGTTAACTCGTCTTTGACCTGAGCCATTCGAGTCAGGTAGGAAGTTACACATTCACCTTGGGTCATTTTTACATTGTGTAACTTGTCTTTTAAGACCATCTTCTGATTCTTTTTTTTTTTGCCTGAAACAGTTGCTTCAAGGACATCCCACATATCATAGGCATTCTTCTTCTCTGCCAAGTGAGGGATAAGATGATCCTTCACCCCATCCAAGATCACCCTCTGAGCTATGGCTTCTAAGGCTTCAAGTTCTGTTGACTCATCCTTGTCTGTGGGCTTCCTCATCAAGGTGTTTGCAAAACTCCATATTTTCCACTCCTTGAGCACTGCGGTTATCCTTAGTTTCCAAGGTATATAATTGGATATTCCATCCAATCGATCTTCGTACCTGATGCTCATCATCTCGAAAAAAACAACTTACAACAAAAAAAAATAACTGAAGACAAATCTATCACTTTTCTGAAACTTCAGAGAACACCTGCTTAATTTATTTTTAGTATGACTCTGTTAAACTGAGATCTGATACCATCAGCTCTAATACCATGAAGAAAATCTGACTTAAGAAAATGAATTTGCTCATTTTCACATTCTGTCAAACATTTACAGAAACTAGGGTTTTAACTTAAATTTTGGAAAGTAAAACCACACTTCTAAAATGTACTTCAAAAATTATGTCAAATACTAAAATCATCTTTAAGCACATGAACACAATGATTTTGGTCTAAGACTGGGAAAAACCCCAACTTGGGGAAAACCCTAGAAAGAAGATTTTGTCATTAAAGAAGAAAATTCAGAAATTTTTCAACAACACTTTGAAAAATTATTCTTCTGAACCCTACACGCAAAAATTCCCAAAAACCTCTTTCAGTAATTTACCTCCAAATCTGTGCCAACAATCTATTGTACGGTCATTGTATGACCTCACACGTGCATTGTACGAAACTACAATTCTATCACACGTGTGGTACAGATTGTACTTCCATCAGATTTTTGTTTCCTTGGGATTTGTGCCAGCGTACAATAAATTCACTTTCTACCTGTTGTACGGTGTTTCCTCATAAATTGTGCTCACACATGTTGTACGGATTGTTCAGGCTGAAATAAATGTGGTTGTACCTTCTACTGAGTGTAGTGGGAATTGTGTCAGGGTATTTATCTCACTTCTTTGGTCTCAAACTTCTTTCTCTCTCTTTATTGATGGTGAGTGTATTCATTTTTTCCTCTCTCTTTGTTTTATACTTAACTTTTGTAACTACTTTCATCAACTACCTAATCTAGGGTTGAAGATCATTTACAAAATCAAGGGTCTACAACTTATCTCGCTTTTTTTAATAATTAAACACTTTAATTATTAAATACATCTTTTAAGTGAGACCCGCTTTTCTAAAGAATAAAAACACATTCACTTTATTTACATAAACGTCACTTTGTTACATATATACATAAGGACAAAAAATTTCTAGTCCTTTCATCACACCCACACCAAAAACAAGGGAGGACCCTTCAGAGTTCACTATTCAACAGAAGGGGCGGTGTAATTAGAATAGCATGAGAAAGGGCTAAGGAATATATCATTTGTTCAAGGTACAACCTAACGGACAACACTACTCATTTGAATGGAACAATTTTGGGAAAGGGATACTCATTGAAATATCGAAAGTGATATAAGGACCAATTTAAATATTTCCATCCCCCCTCCCAACAATCTAAGGGGGTTCCCATGGTACTCACTCGAATGGAACAAGTGTAGGAAAGGGATAGTGTTCCTTCATGCCTTCCTCCCAAGAATTATAAGATCAAAAGAAAGGTAAAACTAGTCATTGAAGACCAAGAATTTGAGAAAGTTCCCATGTTCCTTATCCACCTCCACACTCCTCATCATTCCGACCATAAAACGGTGAGAAAAGGATAATGCTCCTTCTCCTCCTTACTCAGATTTTAGAAGTGTAAGGAAGGGCCAGCATAATTAGAATACATGGGTGAGAAAGAGTGAATGTTTCTACTCCTCCTCCCATAAATCTAAGGGATTTCCCATGCTACTCATTGGAATGGAATAAGTGTGGAACATGGCTAGTGCTCCTCAACTCTTCCTTCGAACAACTACCAAAGCGATATAAAGGGCCAGATCCTCTGTCAAAGACAATTATTTTGAGAAAGGGTGCATGCTCCTCCACCTCCTATGTCCTAAAAGTAATCGATCATCAGTAAATGAGGCCACTACGCGACCTTCCCATCACTATATCCAAGGATCCTTCTCCTTCTTACTAAAATTTTAGAAGTGGGAGAAAGGGTCAGTGCAAATAGAAAAGGGTGAGAAAGGTATAATGTTTCCATTCCCCCAACATTCTAAGGGATTTCCCATGCTACTCTTCCAAATGGAACAAGTGCGGGAAAGGCTAGTGCCCCTTGACTATATCACTCCTCCATCTCTAGAAAGGGCCAATTATCCTTCTCTATCTCACTCATATTACAAAAGCGTCATAAAGGGAATAAAGTTTCAAAAATAGAACATCCTCCTCCTCAATTTATTATGAATGGAATAAGTGTGAGGAAGGGCTAGTAATCCTTATTTTCTCCTGACAAATACTTATTTTCCTCCCAACAAAACCTAGGGTGTGTGAAGATGCAACTTCTCCTTCTACTGAGACTCACTAAAAAATATTCCAAGAAAGAGCCTATGCTCCTCCTCCTCGTTCTAAAAGAGTGAGTGTGAGGAATCTTAGCTCGTGGTCCTTCTCTTCCTCCCATAAATTATTGAAGAAAGAGAAAGGGAAAATGCTTCATCTCCATATCATTAAAGTTACAAAAGTGTCAGAAAGGGCTCGTGCTCCTTCCCCTCATCTTGTTATGAATGGAAGCAGTGTATTATAATTTATCCATAGAAAGACAAGGAAGTCTGCAAAAGGGATGAAGATCATAGAAAAAGACAAAGTAAGCATATTTGAAAATGATGTGGAAAAATAAGCGCCTATAACAGTATCTCCACTTAAAAGCATGTTCATCAACACAATAGGGGACATACAACATCAAGTTCTCCTTGTAAAAATTAATGGTGTCTTTATGTGGTCAATTATTGATTTCTTTTCCCCCTAAACTCAATTTGGCATCTCTAACTTTCTTTCCATCTAGCTAACTGTTAATTTTGTTTTCGAAAATATCTCCAAAAAGCTTGGCCAATAAAAGAAAAATATTAATAATTCTATATTTAGAACTTGGATTGTTTTTCTCATCATCTATATAGATACTAATATATAAATGTTGTAACATTATCATACATTTGCAATTTTCACTATGCTTTCACTAAAATAATATTATTTATTGTAAATGATTTAACATAGAATAATGTTCATTAAATCAAACATGCACAATAATCATTAAAAGTGTATAAAATCCATTTAATTTAGATATGCCATCAATCCATAGAACAAGAGCCACAAGGTAGTAATGTCCTCGACATTACCACCTATTGTTGCAAGAAAATATATGAATAAAGAGATAAGACTTTTTTTTTCAGGAAGAAAAAAGCCTGCCTTGATATTCATATTAAGAATCAAAGGACATCATAACAATCACCCAATAGTCGGGTTACATCATCCTCTTCTAACCTATGCCAGCCACATCGTCCCAAAGGGTAATCGCCAGGGGGAAAGGCGTAACAGCAAAATAAATGATCCCATCAGAAAACTGTCTCATCATGAAGAGAGATATGTCCTCACTTCCACATCTACCGAGCGCCAAAAGGGGCTGGACAGCTGTCCAAAAGAGGGCGCTCTACTCATCAAACTAAATAGGGAAAAGAACATCCCTCAATCAAATTCAAAAGAGCTGAAAAGTATTTTGAGTAACCAAATGATTCTCAAAAAATTCCTTAAAGAAACCTTTACCCTGTGGGTAAGAGAGCGTTGTTTTAGAGAGACGGTCATCGAACCGATTGTGCTCTCGATAGATGTGGAAGAAAGACAAGTCCTTGAAGCTGCCAATGAACTTTTTTGTCTCCCTACACCAGTGCCTGAGGTCTGGTGGGGAGAGCGCAGTCAATCCATTCACCCAGTTGATGATAACTGAGGAATCACCAAATACATGGGCGAGAGGGATCCCCATCATTTGGGAAGAAAGGAGAAGTGCCCATAAACTGAGCAATTCCGCTTTTGTGTTAGTGCCATATCCGACCCCCAGCGAGAATTCCAGGTGATGTGTCTCATTTAAAATAATACAGAAGCCCACACCAGCAATCATACATCTAGAGGCTCCATCCATAAAGCCACATGGAAAAACCAAACAGGGAGCTCTTCCCAAAAATCTTCTTCGAACTTTCCTTGCTGCATTCGGTGAAGGGAGAGCTTTGACAGTACTAATGATCTGCTTAATCAGGCTTAATCAGGCTGTAGAGATTATATATTACACTATATACACACTTGTAGATTATATATTACACTATATACACACCTTTTTTCCTAAAAATACTAAAACTTTATTTTTATATCTATCAATTGATCTCTATATGTATCCTACGATGAATAATTATAAAAATATTAACATTACTTTAAACTTTTAAAAATAGTCACATTTTACACATTACAATTTTTTTTAAATTACTTTTAAAAATATACATATTACACATCATCAAAACTCTTCTCCACATTACAAAAACTTTTGAATTATCGAAACTTATATTACGTTACTTATGGATATATAGATTAAAAAAAATCTACTAGTGAAAAGATACTTTATAAATGATTCAAAATTATATCATGTTATTGTAAAAAGATACTTTATGAATGATTCAAAATTATATCATGTTTTTTTTTTCATATGGAAACATGCATGGAAAATCTAGCAATACTTCCTCACATTAGTGGATGGTAGAGGTGGTAAGGTTACTTTGCAGTAGGATTTTTTTATAGGAAATAGCCTATGCTACCCACTAATGCTAATAATAAGTCTCGATTGGCCATCTCTAAGCTAACCCTTGAGGCAATAGCCCATGCTACCCACTAAGCCTAATAAGAGAGTGTGCGCATGTCTTACTTTGCATATATAGAAAATACTTTTTAGATAGATCCAAAATTATATAAGGTTACTTTGCATATATATATATATATATATAGAATGATTGAAAATTATATTTACCGTTTTATTTTTCATTTGGTTTAGGGTTCAAAATTGAACATGTTAGAGACTTTTAAAGGGCTCTCAACACGTTCCAAAAAAAGTTATAAAAAAATTTACATAAAAAAAATGCTAATTTTTAATTTTGATATTTTACGAGAAACCGTAATAATTATATTAAAATTATATAAAAAGTGTTAAGTTTCAAATTGTTCATCAAATATTTTTTATTCAATGTTCAATTCATGTTGTGTTGTTGGCGTTAAATGTGTCATGAAATGTACTACAATAATGCAAGTGGGATGGACAATGGTTATTGGCCATCTCTTTTCCCAAATCTACCCCTTGAAAAATTCAAAAAACTATTAAATGCATTGTTATGAACTTATCTTCCACAAGCCGCATATCCAATCTCAACAAGTTTTGAGATTTTTTTTCTTGATTTCTTTAATAACAAAAGGACATACTTAATAAGTTAGTGATCGAGCGAGCTTAATTTATTTTACTCAACGTAACATCTAAATTTGTGAGTCTTCATTGTTGAGCATATCATAGTAATACATGATACAACTAGGTTTCCTTTTGTTCACATCAAATTGCTTAAATCATGATCTTCATGACAAATTTGAGAATGGGACAATTTTAGTTGCAGTCCCAACTCTCGATCGGTTAAATAGTTGTACCTATAACCACTTTCAGTTCATTGTATAAATGGCATGCCCATGAAGAGGATCAAGCATGTGGGATTTGGGTTCAAAAGTGATTCATTTTGATGCCTATTATATTGTTACTCTGAATAAAACTCTTCTTCAGTTGTAATTATCTACCTGAGTTACTTTCTATTGATCAAACCATTAAACGAGTTATTTTCTCTCCATTAATTTTTGAATATGTGATGTGTTAATGAAGGGTGTCATATCACTTCAAGGAAATTCCTCGAGGTGACTTGTCCTATCAAGACTCAATTATCTGCTCACCTGTTAATATTAATCTCTGTCACATCTACCATTGCAAGAAAATAATGGCTACGTCATGTCATAATTCCCTTTATCAACCACCAAATTACTAACCATGATAGATTTTCATGACTTACGATATACGCATTCATTTAACAAACGGGTTGTTCTTCAATTACTTATCTCCCTTTTGCAGTAGGCTTTTCTTATAGGCAATAGCCCATGCTACCCACTAATGCTAATAAGAAGTCTCGCCCCAATTCTATTAATACATTTTTGCAGCACTAAATCATCCAACCAAAGAACAATAAATCCAAATGTTGCAAACTAAAAAATCGAAAATGGCTAAATGTTACACAAGTATGAATATATTTACCTTGGAAGGAATGCGAGGGAATAGTCGAGAGTGCAGAGAGGGAGCCATGTGTAATCGAAAAGGAGATTTTGGATAAAATATCAACTTGCAGAGACTGAGACGAGGTTCGGTCATCCAAATATATCAGCGTTAATATAATATTATAAAGGTTCAATTCTAGATATTAGAAACTAGGATCCATACTTCCATTTAATTTGAAGTAAGAATCCCAGATACATGGATGCATGGATTCCGAGACAGGGTTTCAAGCAAACTTGGGGTTTTCACTATAAGTTCCAACACACAAAGGGTTTCAAAGAATGAGTTTTTGAGCTTATATTCGTTAAAATTAAGAAGAAAAGAAAGGAAATAGGATTGGGTTCAGTGGCACTAGATTCCTAAGCTAGGCATAAACTATTTATAAGCAGGGAGTTTAAAATTAGACACCAATGATTTCTAAGCAAGGATTCAAGGTAGATGTGTATCTCCCCTCCAATTTTCTTTTTTCTATTTTGTTCAGTGCGTTTGTTTTCAAACTCAATATTTGTTTTGGAGTAAGAATGTACTATTTCATTTTGATAAGAATTAATACAATTTTGATAATATAATTAATACAAACTCAATTTGCTTTTTTCACACTAACACAAAACTCCTCGCACATCGCTTGACATATCTTTGTGCTCAACATACAAACTCGATGCAGGTTTATGATTTATGTATTAGATGATTCGACAAGGCTGATTCCAAATCAATTGTGCCAAACAATCAGCATCACTTCAACTCCATCATTTTAGTTGAGTTTGTTTAACCACGTACCATTGAGAGTACTCAAGCAATGTTTATTTCTAGAACATGGGAAGAAATAATAATATGGGCTAACAATAACCAGTCTGTTGTAGGCTATTTAATGTGGTGGCAGCAGGCATGTCACCCGTTGGATCTTAAGCAGCTTGAGATCCAACGGGTGACATGATTGTTGTCGTCGCATTAAATGGTCTACAATAGGATGGTTATTGTTCGCCAATAATATGTGAGTAGATTTAGTTAATGAACGATGGCGTCCATGCACTGCTGATGCCTTGGGAAGGGTTCCCAAGGCAAGGTAGGCATTATCACTCTTCAACCAATCATATTTTAACAAATTTATATAATTAAAAAAGTGAATTTACTTTTTATTTTAAAAAAAAACAAAAATCAAATGTTACGAGGATCAAACTAATTCATCTTTGCATTTTATAAATGTCGAACCTCGGAATGACACATTTGTGAAAACAGTGGAGGGGCATGTTGATCCGATGTCCATTCATGGGGCTCACCCATGGCCCCTTGACTAATCAAGGGTTAATCACTTCTAGGTGGAAAAAAAATCTTTCTGAAAAAAATGTCCAACATCAAAGACATAATAATATCCATTAAATAGCCCGGTGGGTTAGCTCAAGTGGTTGAGAGTTGTTTATGCTAGCAGAAGGTCTTGGGGTCAAATTCCTGGGTGGCTATTTTGGGGCCTCAATCAATGTCCCCATGAGGTTAGGCCCCTTAATCAGGGCCGATGATTTACCTCGGGTACCATCCTAAAAAAATGGGGAAGTACCTGAGGGTTTTCTGAGCAATGTTCCATCATTAAAAAAAATAAAAAATCTATTAAATCAAACATACATAATAGCCATTAAATGTGTATAAAATACATTTAATTTAGATATGCCATCAATTATACAATGAACTATGTTAAACAAGAGCCATGAGGTGGCAATGTCCCTAACATCGCCACCTACTCTTAAGCAATTAATGGAGAGCCAAGAACCATGAGATTGCTTTTAAGTAAATATTGTTCATTACAAGTCAATTGCTGTGATATTTGGAGCTTGATTTGGAATATCGAGCCTTAAAATATAAAGAGCGTAGTATCATCAACAGAATTCAATTAAAATTTTGAGATATAATACTTTAGAATGACCTTTTTCTTTATTTCAACTTTGTGGTGAATTTAAAAAGAAAATTGTTTATAATGTGTTTATTAGTCGATAAAACAAACTAAAAATTGCTTTAACTAACCTTCTTATTTACATGTATTGTATATGAAATTATGGGAGAGAAGTTCGGGTTGGAGAAGACCCGTGGACTAGAGCAGGGGAGAATTATAAACTGTCAGAAGCCCTAGTTACCAAACTAAGAAGCTTAAGGATCTATAAACTAAACCAAGCCCACTCTATTTCACTGCAGAGGGAAACTCTTTGGAAGAATTCAGAGGATATAGGTCTAGGGGAAGGACTTAGGGAAGAATGGAACGATTTTGTTTCTTTGTTCAAGTCTTGTTTTATTCATTTAGAGGAGGAAGAAAAAGATAAATTGGTCTAGACTAAAAATCATGTTAATGGGGATTTCACAGCTAAACTAGGCTACAAGACTTGGTCTTTGGAACAATATCAAGGAGAAAAGATGGATTGGTGGAGCAATTGTGGAAGTCTGAAGGCCCCCTAAAGGACAAATTAACTTTGTGGCTAACTCTTAACAACAAGCTCTTAACCTGGGATAACTTGCAGAAGAGAGAATGGATTGGTCCAAACCAATGTGCACTTTGTCACTCAGATGAGGAAACTGGTTCTCATTTGTTTAATTTATGTTCTTATGCAGAATCTATATGGAAGGCAGCATGTAAGGAACTAAAGTATCAAGGGATACTGTGGGCCTCTCTTGAACACAAGTCCAAAGCTTAGTGGACTGAAAGCTCGGTATGTTTATACAGTGCTTTCCCATCTCTTTTCTCATATGGAATTTGGTAGGCAAGAAACACAGTTATTTTCTGTAATAAATTGATTCCTCCTGAAGTAACAATGGCTCTTGTGGTACAGTGGACCAGGGAGCATAAATCCAAAGAAAAAGAGCCAAAATTAAGAATTCCTGTTCCTCCAGAGATAAACAAAGTTGTTCCATGGGCTTTCTTCAACAGTGCAAATCAAGGAGACCCTCCCCTGGGAGGCTCGGGAGGAGTGCTATACTTCTTAGATAAGCATAAGTTGCAAGCAATGTTTGCTCCAGGACATTGCACCAATACCAAGGCAGAACTAGCAGCCTTACACTTGGTCCTAAAACTGGCCATAAACAATAATATAACACAGTTGCAAGTCTTTGGGGACTCCAAAATGGTGGTTGACTGGGTAAATAGGAAGATTCAAATCAATGCTCCTCACTTACAACAACTGCTGAAAGCAATCAGAAGGCTATTGGAATTCTTCACAGGATTCAAAATTGCTCATATTTATAGAGAGCTGAACATGGAAGCAGATGGTCTATCTAAGCTAGCTTTGCTACTTGATCCAGGTAACCATGAGACAGAGGAAATAACAGTGAATTAGAATCCATTCATAGGATGGAAAGATGGTTTTGTAATAATAATAACAAAGATGTATATATGTTACAGGACTATGGGTCTGAAAATATGAGGCATAATTTTTTGCCAAGATATTAAGGGTATAGCTCTGATTTAGATCGTGTATTTTTTGACATACGAAAAAGTCCAGTTCTCTGTGGGAAAATTCAGGAACAGATTTTTTCTGTGATATAATCAAGGTTAAGCCCTGGTTTTTTTCTGTGAATGTAATGAAAGTTCCTCACAAACAGTATATGCTCACTCTTTATTTAGAGTAACAGATATTTTTCTATGAGAAGATATTGTATATAAAATGCAGTGGGTATATTTTAGTCAGTCACATCCTGCTACTATTGCAACACAAAATGGGGATTACCCAATGCTTAAAATGTACTCTATTTTTTTTTGGTCCATATTGATATATATTTTAATATAAAATATAAATTTCTCGTTTTGAAAAAAAAGTGATTGTGTGAACTTTACAAATAAAACAATAAAACCTATAATTGGTGTTGTGAACTTTGTATGTAGTGATAATTAAAGTAAAGTAAATGGCCATAAAAATATTTGTGAATATAAGTGGTGGTTATATAAAACATAAGAGGTAGTGTGAATTTTATAAATAAAATAATAATAACAATTGTATTAAGTGATAATCAAAGTAAGAGGTAAATGGTTATAAAGATATTTATATTTATTGATAATTGAAGTAAATTAAATGGTCACTTGTATTGGTGTGTAAGTATTTACATCTTTGATATGTGTTTTCTTTTGTGTTTTTCTATTATTTAAGATGGATTTATCTTAACTTTGGATATTAAGATGGATGTACATTGATGGCTATATTTTAATATGCTTATTATTACTTGCTAAGGTATGGATATACTAATAGAATGATTAGTCATGCTTGAGTTTGTATTTCCACACAAAATTTTATACAAAGTTTGTATAATTTTGTTGAAAATTAAAATAAATATAATAATTTTTAAAAAACAATAACTATATTTTTTCGTTGGTTTATTACACTCCCAATGAGACATAAATCCCTGAATGAGTGGTTTAAATTTTCATAATTTAAAAACAATAAAATGAATTGATAAAAAAAACAATTCCTAGAGCAACACTTGTCTTGCCCTTTCACCTGTCTTGTCATTTCTGTAATAATACATTACACATATGTACATGTTCATGTTTTAATGGTTGGGAAGACATCCATACAAAGGCATGATTGATTTCCTCATCACCATTCATTATAGGATGAAGGGAGGTAGAGGAAAGATGGCGGGGCACTATTGAATAGTGCTTCAACCACTATTGCATAGTGTTACCTACCAGATGAATGTTGCCCACAGTTTTTAGTATGTTTCATCAATATTCAATGTGTTACGGCACTGGCTCTCCATCTGGTTCAGATGCTTGTGGAACTACGGTCTTTGGCACTCAACCGATTTTTCCGCAACTGGAATGGAAGATCAACTACTGAATCCTTTACCTTGGCTCTACCTTTGCCTCTACTTATTACCTTTATCTAGTGCCCTATTAGGATTTATAATCCTCCCTTGTCCAGATATAGTCTATTAGATCATTTTCCTAACTTAGGATTCATTTGCTAGAGTTTGGTGCCACTATGATATTGGTGCCACTAGTGCCATTGGTGCCACCAGTGTGCCCCATTTGGTGCCACCAGTGTGCCCCATTTGGTGCCACTAGTGTACCATTTGGTGCCACTTGGTGCCACCGATGACAATCCCTACACTTTAGGAGCCACCCCGAGTGCCACCATCATCCTCCATCAGTTGGTAGGTAGTTATGCTAATTTAAGCTCCAGTTACATTCAGTTAGATGTCCTTTAGTTCAGTTAGCGCCAGTCTTGCATGGTTGCATGGGAGTAGACACCATTTCTCACCTGCCTCATCAGTTTAACTGGTTTCACTTATTGATAGACTGAATTAGACATGTGGAGTTAGACTAGTGAACTCCGATAGTGATTTAGACACTTCTAGTTATCCAATCAGTTAGGATTGAGTTGGTAGATTTGAATCTTATCCGCATGAGTCAAATTCTCCTTTATGTAACATCATTGTATATTGTTGGTATTAATGAAGATTAATGTTGTAATTTATTGATCAATTCTTATCATTTTTCTCTGAAATTTGTCTTGTTCAATGTACATTGTTCATTCCATTCCACTGCACAATTATACCTTTCAATTGCATTCATTGTTTGTAGATCAATGGTTCAATAATTCAAACATGGTATCAAAGCCTTGTTTAGGCTAGTAGCAATTCTGTTAATCTCCATTGTACACCTGAAGCATATGGGTTTCCACATAATTTCTGCAATCTTTGCCTTGCTAACTCTAGATTCGTCCAGAGAATTATCTACATGTGTGACAGACCCTGAGAAAGTGTACATGTTGATATGGAAGGCTTGAAACTGACATGATTGCGAATTTGTTTTGGTTTTTGCAGTGATACATGCAAGTACCTACGTAGCTTGTTGAAAAATTGATTGTTCAAAAGAAACAGTGATGGATTCCTTAGCTCTTGTACCCCGAATCCTTACACCTTTCAACTATGTTGCTTGGAGGGAAGATATATAGGTCTCCTTGTGCAAGCTTGGCCTATTTAGGATGACAATGGATAGAGAGACAGAGCCCCATCACCCTACTGGGAAAACTAAGTTCTTGAATTGGTTGGATGAAGCATTTGGCTTTTTATGCACTCACATCTCCTGGGATATTATCTTTCACCTTGAGGGATTGAAGACTCCTAAAGAAGCTTGGGAGAAGCTCAAATCATTGTTTGGAAAACAAGATGAGCTTCGAGGGCACATATTGAAGAATGAGCTCATTTCATTGCATCCCAGCAGTTTCAAACCTATCCAACAGTTTTTCATAAAATTCAAGTCACTAGCACTGCAATGTAAACAATGTGAAATAGATAGGAAACATGAGAAACTGGTTCTATCAGTACTGAGCAAGATTGGATCAGAATACTCTGTCTTCGTCTCTACCTTCCATTTTGGAAGAGCTTCCATTCCCAATTGGAAGATGCCTTCTCTAGATGGGTTTGCTGACTCTTTAATACATGAGCAGGATAAGTTGGTTCAAATGGGATTTCTTCAAACTTCAAAGATTCAAGCTTTTCTGATGTCAAACTCAACCAATGCGCAAGCTAAAGGGAAGCACAAGGGGAAGGATCCAAAAGCCTCTTATTTGAATCCAAAGAGAGAATAAGAATTCTTCTGAAGGACCCTCGGTCTCCAAGAAAAAGAAAAAGTTTGAAAAGACTAAGTGTCCATATTGTATCAGGGGATTTCATCCAAAAAGCTAGTGCATGAAGAAGACCCTCGACCAGTTTAAAACACTCCTTAAACATAACAATATTGCCCTTCCAAAAGGTGTAGAGATGTCTGATGATGGAGAGTAGACTGAAGAAAGTGAGAGGTGCCATGCCTTGAAGGTAGGCGTCACTCCGTCGAAGGCTTACTTGATAGGTTATGGAGTATCCAACCACATGGTTGCCTCCAGGGAATCCTTCACCACTCTCACTCTATTAGGAGGACTAAGCACTCATATGGGAGTTGACTCCCAAATCTCAGCTGTTGGGAGAGGTTCTATTAAAATCCAGCATGATGATTTCAATAATGTACTCCATATGCCCTCTCCTGCAGCAACTCAAATTGTTCAAGATGAAGAAGAAACAAAATCTTCAACACAATCAATTCGAATTAAAGAAAGTCTCCTTAGAGTGAATCCTTCTCCTGCTGCTCCGGAAGTTTATGAGATCTCTGATATCTCATATTATCATATATTTGATCCAAAAGAAGACATTTGAATCTCTTTTATTGAAGAAAAACTCTCCTTCCATTTTATGCAAACATTCTCTAGTGATTATTTTATTTTAAATTATGTGCAAACTTTGCCAGTGATTGTTTCATAAAATGAAGAGGAATTTGATTTTCCTCTCTCTAATGTTATTGTTGGTGTGTAGAAAAGTAATACTTTGGATCTTTTGGAAGAAATATCAGGTTTTAGGAGTGATCCATCCACGGTCTTTGATCTAGAGCTTCCAGTAAATTCCTACATGATTGAATGCACCAATACTCAAAATTTTGTTGAAGAAGGAGAAAATTGTGCATCTACCATTTCAGTGGGGCACTTGGAACCTTTGTTCCAAACTATTGTTAGGATTATAATCCTCACTTGTCCAATTTGGTCAATTCTTCCTAATTTAGTCATTATTGAGTCACTAGTACCATTGGGTCCAAATGGCTTAATGGGGTCACCTGTACGAGTCACTAGAGTCATTAGAGGAAATTTCAACTCAAAATGGGCCTTTCAACCCTAATTCAAATTCCATGCCATCATTTGTTAGCCAATGAAATTGCTTTAAATTTGAAATACCATATAGGTCTTAAACAATTTTTTAATATAAATTTGGGGATAGGTATCATAAAAAAACTACTTTTTTTGTTTGTATTTTCAACATATCTCCCTGTTTTTTTAGTCAAATTTCAATCGGGAGAGCTCATTGGATGCATAATTAAATTATTCACCCAACTATTACCCACTCTGCATACTTTTGATGGACCCTGCTACCCCGAAAACAAGAAATACATGAAAAAACATGATGATGACATCATCATCACATTTTTTCAGGTATTTCTTGTTTTTGGGGTAGAGGGGTCCGTCAAAAGTATGAAAAGTGGGTACTTGTTGGATTTGGAATTTAATCCTGCATCCAACGAGCTCTCTCGATTGAAATTTGAGTAAAAACACAGGGAGATATGTCGAAAATACAAACAAAAAAAGTAGTTTTTTCTTTCCTTCCTCCAAAATTAATAAATATTATTTTATCATTTTAACTATTATTTTATTATTTTCCTTAGGAAGCCCATTTTTAGTTGAAATTTCCTCTAATGGTGGGGAATATTGATTGAGGCTAACTACCACTGGCTACACTTGCATGCATCAGTTTAGGCACCTCCTAGACCAATCCCTACAATTTAGGAGCCACTGGGAGTGTCGGCACCAACCTCCTTCAGTTGAGTTCGTTGGTGACTAGTCAAGCCTAGTTAGGAGTCAATTACATTCAGTTAGCGCCATTCATTAATTAACTTCATGTGGGAAGGTTCCTTTTCTCACTTACCACATCAGTTATACTAGTTTGAGTGATTCTAACTGATTTATACATTGATTTAGACAGCTAGATCTAACTTGTTAAGCTCCAATAGTAATTTAGACATGTCCAGTTATCTATTCAGTCAAAGTGAGTTAACCAATTCGAATTTCCTCTCATGCATTCGAATTGTCTGGTTATTAATACCAATGTATGACTAACAATTATCTAGATTGTATCCATTTACTTTTATTAATGAAAGCATTATACAGCTGCAAGCCATTTTGCATTGTTTCATGTCAATACTGAGTAAATTTCTTGTGAGATCTATTTGTGAGTTTTGTCTTGTTTCATAAAATCTTGTGAGCTCTATTTTTAGATGGTATTAGAGCCTCGACAAGACGAGACATTTCTCCTTTCTACAGATTTCATGTTGGATCAATGAAGCAATTTGAGCAAAAAAACTCAAAAAATTCCAGCTCTGCACTAGAAGCGGAGATTTTACCACATAATTCTTGGGCAAAGTGTTAGAAAACAGGAATGCAGAGCAATAGAAGATATACAGTTAAATCAATAAACAAGATGCAAAACACATTAAAACATTACAGAGAGACACAGATATAACATGGTTCACCCAAACGATGGGCTACGTCCACAAAGAAATTGCCAGTACTTTTATTACAGTCCAGAAAGATGAAGGGATACACCCTGTAGCAAAATCGCTGCACTTCCTCTTCACGCTCTCACAATATCTCTTCCAATACATTACAATACCATACTCAGTTGTGTTACAATGCTTTCTTTTATAGGGGGAATGCCATGGGAAAATAATACAGTTAAACCAATACCATGGGTCCACAAAATTGTTGGCCAACACACATCCCAAAAATGTTTCTCGGGGCACTGCCCCCGAACCCCAAGGCAGGGGGAATGAGTGTACAGTACTCCTAGGTTACAATCACAACTAAATAATATCTCTGGATCTAGAAGATTTGGCTCCACAACCAACAATCTCCCACTTGGAGACTGATCACAGCATCTCCACCGCTACTGCACTTGCTGTACTATGCTCTGGACCTTGGACTTGACAAATTTCTTCTTTTCACCTTCATGCTTGAAGGCCAACAGAAATCGAGCAGGAAATCAGTTTCTCTTTGGTTACTCCCTTTGTTAACATGTCTGCAGGATTATGGCTAGTATGTATCTTTTCCAGTTTTAATAGTTCTTCATCTAGAACAGATCTTATGAAGTGGTACTTGAGTTATATATGTTTATTCCGCTAATAAAAGGCTGAGTTCTTTGCAAGATGAATGGCACTCTGGCTGTCGTTGTATAGCCTACTATTCTCCTTCTTCTTACCCAATTCTTCCATGAGCCTCTGCAACCAAATCATCTCCTTACTAGCCTCTTTAGCAGCAACATACTCTACTTCTGTTGTTGAAAGTGCAACAACCTGTTGCAGCTTTAAAATCCAACTTACTGTTGTTCCACCCACAGTAAACACATACCCTGTGGTGCTCCTCCTGTTGTTTTAATCACCAACCATATCTGCATCAACATATCCCTATAGAACAATGTCTGAACCTCCAAAACATAATGCATGTTAAGTGGTACCTCTCAAATACCTTAGAATCCACTGTACTGCTTTCCAATGCTCTTTACTAGGATTATTCATACACCTACTCATAACTCCCACTGCATGTACAATATCTAGTCTTGTGCACACCATGCCATACATCAAGCTTCCAACCGCGAATGAATAGTGAATATGGGACATGTAATCTATCTCTTCCTGTGTCTCTAGACACATATCCTTGCTTAGTTTGAAATGGTTGGCCAAAGGTGTACTGGCTGGTTTTGCATTCTACATTCTAAACCTCTGCAACACCTTTTCTATGTACTCACCTTGAGACAACGTCAATTTGCTATTTTCCCTATCTCTTGTTATTCTCATACCAAGGATTTGCTTTGCAACACCCAAATCCTTCATCACAAATGATTTAGCTAGTTTTCTTTTGAGCACATTTATATCCTGCATGTTAGACCCCGCAACAAGCATGTCATCCACATACAATAACAAGATAATATATCTTCCGTTATCTATCCTCTTGAAATAAACACAGTGGTCAGAATGACATCTATCATAACCTTGTTCTGTCATAAACTTATCAAATTTTAAATACCACTGCCTTGGAGCTTGCTTCAGGCCATACAAGCTCTTCTTCAACGTGCAAACCAAATTCTCCTTCCCTTTGACCCCATACCTTTGTGGCTGCTACATATAAATCTCTTCCTCCATATCCCCATGGAGAAAGTCCGTTTTTACATCTAACTCTTCAAGATGCAAATCTTCTACCGCCACTAGACTTAAAATAGTTCTAATTGAAGTCATTTTAACGACAGGAGAAAATATTTCATCAAAGTCTATACCTTTCTTTTGTGCAAATCCCTTTAGAACAAGTATATCCTTGTATCACTTCTTTCCTCCATATTCTTCCTTCAACCTGTAAACCCATTTATTCTACAATGCCCTTTTCTTTACAGGAAACTTAACCAGATCCCAAGTCTGGTTTCTTAACAATGAGTCCATCTCCTCATCCATGCCTTGCTCCCACTTCTTTCTAGTTTCTACCTGCATTGCTTCTTCATAACATTCTGGTTCACCAGAATCAGTCATCAATAAATAATACAGTGAAGGAGAGAATCGTTCAGGGGGTCTACTTAACCTGGTAGACTTTCTTACAGTTGCAGGAGTTTCAGGTACCTGCTGCAACTCTTGATTTTCTGGTTCCTTTGGAACTTCATTTTCTTTGATTTCATCAAGCACTGTGTACTCTGTGTCTTCTTTTTCTTCTTTATTTCCCTGCAACTGATCTTTGTACACGACCTTTTCATTGAATACTACATCTCTACTCCTAATGATTTTGTGATTTTTAAGATCCCATAAGCGATAACCAAAATCATCAACCCCGTATCCAATAAAGGTACATTTCTTGGGTTTAGCCTCAATCTTTATTCTATCATCTTTATCAATATGGACAAATGCTTCACAACCAAAAGTTCTCAGAAATGAGTATTTTACATGTTTACCCTTCCATGCCTCCTCTGGAATGCCACCATCCAAAGCACTTGAAGGCCCTCTGTTTATTAAATAAATAGCAGTGTTTACAGCATCAGCCCAAAACTATAAGGGCAACCCTGCATGCCATCTCATGCACCTTGCACGCTCCATGATTGTTCTGTTCATCCTTTCTGACACACCATTTTCTTGTGGTGTTCCAGGGATTGTCTTCTCTCTACGAATCCCTTTGTGTGAACAGTAACTGTCAAACTCCTTGCTGCAGTACTCGCCTCCATTATCAGATCTGAGACATTTCAACCTTTTTCTTGTCTCATTCTCAGCCAAATATTTCCACTTCTTAAAAGTATCAAACACATCAGATTTTTGTCTAATGCAATAAACCCAAGTTTTTCTAGTTGCATCATCAATAAAAGTAACATAATAATGAGAGCCACCAAGAGATTGTACCTTAGCTGGCCTCCATGCATATGTATGGACGAGCTCTAACTTTTCACTCTTCTTTTGTTTCCCAACCCTGAGAAATCTAATTCTCTTTTGTTTTCCATAAACATAGTTCTCACAGAATTCCAAACTTACTTGCTTTAGATCTGGAAGCAATTTCCTTGAGTGCAGAATCTGCATCCCCTTCTCACTCATGTGGCCAAGCCTATGATGCCACATCGCCGCACCTGTTTCTATGGAAGCTACAGAGATAGAATAATCAGTATTATGAGGACATAAATATAACGTACCTACCCTATCTCCTTTTGCTATTATCAGTGATCCTTTAGTGATATTCCACCACGTTTCTCCAAATGTAGACAAACAGTCGCTATCCCCAACTGCCCTATTGAGATCATATTTCTTTTCATAGCAGGAATGTGCCTTACATCCTTTAGCAACCAGTCATTTCCATTATTTAACTTAATATGTACCTTACCCTTTCCAACAATTTTACATGGTTCATCATCCCCCAATAGCACATGCCCAAAATCACCTTGAACATAATCATGAAAGAATTTCCTATGGGGTGTAGCATGACATGAAGCCCCTAAATCTACTACCCAATAATCACTAGTATTATCTAATGCAAGAATCAAAGCATCTTGTAACACATCAGCTGCTACATTTGCTTCCTGGGTAGTCTCTTGCTGCCTCTCACCTTTCTTCTTTGGTGCTCTGCAGTCTTTATTCAGATGTCCTTTCTTACCACAGTTCGAGCACTCTATTTTTCCGAATCTGGACTTGGATATGCCCTTTTTAGACTTGTCGTGATTTCCGGGGCTCCTTCTTCTCTTGTTTTGTCTCCCTTTGCTCTCCATGGTCAACGCATTACCTGATGTCTCACCTGTGATTTTTCTTCGCATTTCCTCGCTAAAAATAACACCAACAACATCATCAAACTTAAGAGTGTTTGAACTAGGGACAGAGTTACTTACATCCATGACCAGGCTATTCCAGCTTTCTGGTAATGAGCACAAAATTAGAAGAGCCCTAACCTCATCATCAAAGTTCACTTTTGTGGAACTTAACTGATTGGTAAGTGTATTAAACTCATTTAAATGGTCAGCAACAGATCCACCTTCCGACATCTTCATATTAAATAAATGCTTCATTAAAAATACCTTGTTAGAAGCCGAGGATTTTTCGTAGAGCTTACTCAATGCACTCATCAACACCCTCTGTTGTTTTTTCTTTTGAAACTTTGAAGGCCATCGACGAAGCCAAGCACAACCATATTGTTCCCAATGCCTTTCTATCAAGAACCTCCCATTCTTCATCCTTCATAGCCGCCAGCTATTTTGCTTTTTCGCCCAACGGCAAGTACAGATCCTTCTAGTACAGATAGTCCTCCACTTGCATCTTCCATAACTGATAGTTTTGGCCGTTAAATTTCTCGACGCTAAACTTTCCTTCTTTCGCCATTGCTCCCACTCAAACCAGGAACCCTTCTTTCCTGCGAGTTTACCAACCAAATAGACCTTTTGGTTCTGATACCAATTGTTAGAAAACAGGACCGCAGAGCAGTAGCAGATATACAGTTAAATCAATAAACAAGATGCAAAACACATTAAAACATTACAGAGAGACACAGATATAACATGGTTCACCCAAATGATGGGCTACGTCCACAAATAAATTGCCATTCCTTTTATTACAGTCCAGAAAGATGAAGGGATACACCCTGCAGCAAAAGCACTACACTTCCTCTTCATACTCTCACAATCTCTCTTCCAATACATTAAAATACCATACTCAGTCATGTTACAATGCTTTATTTTATAGGGGAAATACCATGGGAAGATACTACGGTTAACCCAATACCATGGGTCTGCAAAACTGTTGGCCAACACACATCCCAAAAAAAATTCTCGGGGGCTCTGCCTCCGAACCCCAAGGCAGGGGGAATGAGTGTACAGTACTCCTAGGTTACAATCACAACTGAATAATATCTCTGGATCTGGAAGATTAGGCTCCACAACCAACACAAAGGAATTGTTGATCAAGCTTGCCTGATTGGCAAAGCCGAGAGTGATGCAAACTCCAAAAGTGTAGGATGTTCGACCTTACTTTGTTTTTTTTGTGTAATTGTGGGTACAACTTCAGATGGATTCGAAATTATCAGTTTCTCTTCTTACTCCATCCACAAGATATTCAGAATGGAAGTTGAAGATGATTTCATCTCTAAAGAGACAAGATCTCTATGAGGTGTCTATTGGACTTGGTAAAGAGTCTTATGAGAATGAGAATTACTGCCTAAATGACGGTGATGGAGCTTTTGGAGCAATATGTCTGGCCCTTTCTCCAAGCTTGCGCTACCTTGTCAAATATGTTGAATACCCAAAGGATCTCTGGACAAAATTGAACAGACCCTTTGGCAAGCACAATGAGGATCATAATAGCACTTTGGAGAGCACACCCAGCACCACAAGAGTTCTTGATTCAAAAGTCTCAACCTCTACTCTCTCTGAAGAAGTTGTTCAAGATGAAGAAGAAGCAGAATCTTCTACACAGTCAATTTGAATTGAAGAAAGTCTCCTTGCAGTGACTCCTTCTCCTACTGCTCCAGAAGTTTATGAGATCTCTGATATCTCATCTTCTCATATGGATGATCCAGAATAAGACATTCGAATCTCTGATTTTGAAGAAAAAATCTGTTGCACTTCTATGCAAACATTCTCTAGTGATTCTCCTTTAAATTCTGTGCAAAATTTGCCAGTGATTGCTTCCAAAAGTGAAGAGGAATTCGATTTCTCTCCCCCTAATGTTGCTTCTGGTGTGCTGATAAGTAATACTTTGGATATTTTGTAAAAAATATCATATTGTAGGAGTGATCCATTCACTCTCATTGATATATATCTTCCATCAAATTCGTACAAGATTGCATGCACCAATATTCATAATTTTGAAGAAGGAGAAAATTGTGCATCTACCATCTCGGTGGACCAAACTTTTGGATCTGATATGAACCTATTTGGATCTGATATTATCTTATTTGGATCTAATCTGATATTATTTGGTTCAAATTTTAAGTTCCAATAGCTTTCAGTCATGCTTGTAGCTTCTCTCACCAATTTTGGTGTGAAAAATCAAGTACCGCAAGTCTTCTTCAAATTTCTTGTTGGGGATTTGATGTTAGTTTCCTCTTATGAGGTTGCTGATATTGTATTTTGTGATTCATTGGCTATTTATGAAGCTATATCATATTATGGAGCTCAAGCATTCTCTCTCCACAGTCCCAGGGCTTCTTTACCTTTGATCACATGCTCATCTCCTCACAGAACTAGTAAAGAGGGAGACATTCTGCATCTGCCTAGACACTTGATCCTAACACTTGGGGCTTATATTACCTCACATGTTTTGTTGTCCAAGGCTACAATATATCATTTTCTTAGTTTTTCCTCACATGGTTCGAATTCTCAAGCACTTTTGTTGTCTTATCAGTTGATTTCAGTTGCTTTACATGGGTCTAGTTTTCATCCAGTAGCTATCTATATTTGTGATTCAATTGAGCACATTATTCTTCTTCCAAAGAGGAAGATTCATCCAGATATAATCATTTATTTTGGATGGATAATTTCACATTATAGGCCCCATGATACATGTGCATAGAAAAATAAGTTGAATCCTGATTCTACCTGCTTAGTTTTTTTGGGGGGGGTATTTTTCCCATGAGGTTTTTCCATGTTTCCTTGTTTGTATTAAGCAGTTACTTTTGCATTTTAGCTGTAATGGGTGACCTTTGGTCTTAGTTACCAGGGGCCAAAATTTTCCAATTTAGCATTCAGGGGGGGTGTTAGGATTGTAATGTTCACTTGATTTGGTCAATTCTTCCTAATTTAGTCATTATTGAGTCACCAGTACCATTGGGTCCACATGGCCTAATGGGGCCACCTGTACCAGTCACTAGAGTGTGGGGAACACTGATTGAGGCTAACTGCCAATGACTGCACTTGCATGCATCAGTTTACACACCTCCTAGACCAATCCCTACAATTTAGGAGCCATTGGGAGTGCCAACACCAACCTCCTTCAATTGAGTTCAGTTGGTGACTAGTCAAGCCTAGTTAGGAGTCAGTTACATTCAGTTAGCACCAGTCATTGATTAACTGCATGTGGGAAGGCACCTTTTCTCACCTACCACATTAGTTAGACTAGTTTAACTGATTCTAACTTATTTAGACACTGATTTAGAAAACTAGAGCTAACTAGTTAGGCTCCGATAGTGATTTGGACATGTCCAGTTATCCATTCAGTCAGAGTGAGTTCACCAATTTGAATTTCCTCTCATGCATTCGAATTGTCTGGTTATTAATACCAGTGTATTACATTGTAAAAATTATCCAGATTGTATCCATTTACTTTTTTTATTAATGAAATCATTATACAACTGCAACCCATTTTTTGCACTATTTCATGTCAATATTGAGTAAATTGTTTGTGAGATCTAATTGTGAGTTTTGTCTTGGTTCATAGATTCCTATGAGCTCAATTTTTATAACTCTTGGATCCGATATTAACTTATTTGCATCTGATATGACCTTATTTGGTTTGAGTTTTAAGTTTCAAGAGCCTCTAGTCATACTTGTAGTTGTTCTCATCAATTTTGGTGTGAATAATCAGGTATCGCAAGTCTCTTTCGAAATTGTTTCTAGGGATTTGATGTCAGCTTTCTCTCATGAGGTTGTTGATGTTATATTTTGTGGATCATTGGCTAATTTTTAAGCTATATCAAATTATGGAGCTCAAGCATTCACTCTCAACAGTCTCAGGGCTTCTCTACCTTTCTATTTGATCACATGGTCATCTCCTCACAGAACTAGTAAAGATGGAGACATTTTGCATTCGCCTGGGCACTTGCTCCTAACACTTGGAGCTGATTTTACCTCACATGGTTTGATGTTCAAGCTTGCAATATATCAGTTTCTTGGTTTTCCTCACATGTTTTGAATTCTCAAGCACTTTTTCTCTCTCATCAGTTGATATCAGTTGCTCTACATGGGTCCAGTTTTCATCTTACAGTTGTCTATGTTCCTGATTCAGTTGAGCATTTTCTTCTTCTTCCAAAGAGGAAAATTCCTCTAGACATAATCATTAGTTTAGATAGGTTCACATGCACAGTTCTAGGATGTTGCTGCACAGAAGAACAATGCTGCAAATTGCAACATATTTTTTGCAAGTTATTTCCCAAAGAGGAAGTCTTTTCTCCTAAGAATAGCTTGTATTTCTTGTTCCTTCTTATTTTGAGGGGTGAAGGGGGGGTTCTGATGAGTTTTTCCCCATTTTCCTCAGTTTATTAAGGAGTTTTTTTCATTCTTTTAGATTGTAATGGGTGATGTTTGGCCTTGTTACCAGATACCAAAGTTGTCCAAGTTAGGATTAAGGGGGGTATTAGGATTTATAATCCTCCCTTATCCATATATAGTCTATTAGATCATTTGCCTAACCTAAGATTCATTTGCTAGATTTTGGTGCCACTCTAATATTGGTGCCACCAATGTGCCCCATTTGGTGCCACCGGTGCCAATCCCTACACTTTAGGAGCCACTCTGAGTGCCACCATCAGCCTCCATCAGTTGGTTGTAGTTGGTAGGTAGTTATGCTAAGTTAAGCTCCAGTTACATTCAGTTAGATGTCCTTCGGTTCAGTTAGTGCCAGTCTTGCATGGCTGCATGGGAGTAGGCACCATTTCTCACCTACCTCATCATTTTAACTAGTTTAACTTATTGATAGACTGAATTAGACATGTGGACTTAGACTAGTGAGCTCCGATAGTGATTTAGACACTTCTAGTTAGCCAGTCAGTCAGGATTGAGTTGGTAGATTTGGATATTATCCACATGATTTGAATTCTCATTTATGTAACATCATTGTATACTGTTGGGATTAATGAAGATTAATGTTGTAATTTGCTGATCAATTCTTGTCATTTTTCTCTGAAATTTGTCTTGTTCAGTGTGCATTGTTCATTCCATTCGACTGCATAATTATACCTTTCAATTGCACTCATTGCATGTAGATCAATGGTTCAATAATTCAAGCATGCCCATTCTTCGACCTTAGTATAAGTGCTTAAGACATGAACAAATTCACTCATCATTGAAAATTCCTCCAGGTTGATCATATTCTAGGGGTGAATTTATCATATACCGCAATACGAACAATAGACCTGTTGGCCCGGGAAAGGAGCATAGGGAAGAAGCGCGTGTGCGCAACTAGAAAAAATGCACTGCACACGTGAGGAAAACAAAGGAATATCATGGCAGAAACAAAGGAAGATTGCAAAGGATGCAAAGGAACCGCGTAGGCAGAATAGAGAGGTGCACGGCGAAGGAAGGGCAAGCGCAAAAGCGCACAAATGATAAACAACCGAAAAACGATAGGGCAATCGTGGGTGCAGAAGTCGGCTTAATTCGGCGGATGCCACGCGAGTGGAAGCACGCTATAAGTAACACCATTAGTGCCTCGTGTCAAGTCATGATCACCACAACTGTCACCTGAGGGACGGCTGATGGTGACAGTTAACGGACTGCCTATAAGCAGTCGACCCTGCGTGGTCATGTAAAATAATATAAATAGGAGGGATTCAGTAGTTAGAAGGTTGTGTTTTGTTAGTCGTAATTACGAAGTAGGTTTGATGGTTGAGATCTATATATAGTTGTAGAAATTAGATCTGAAGAGGAGAGCGGTCAAGAATCTACAGGAGGCAATCAAAGTTAGTACAATAGGAGAGCTCTGCTAGAGTGGTGCATAGGCTAGGAAGGTCGATCCAGAAGGTGTGTGGATCTGTAGGTGATAATAGTAGATTAGGAGAAATAAGACAGAGAGCATGAGAACCATAAGTCTGAGCTTAAAGACATATATTAAGATCAGTCTGCATCTCACAGACTGCAAGGTGCTATATCCTTTCTCATGCTAGATGAAGAGCACCTTGGTGGTTTTTCCCATATGGGTTTCCATGTTATCTCTTGTGTTGAAGGACTAATTGATGTGGTGAATGTGTATGTGAATGGTTGTTATTTTCTTTCTGAATAATGTTGAATGTTGCTTAAATCTCTGATGTTACTCTGTAATCAATAGATGAATGATCGAAAGACATTATCGAAATGAACATGTGTATATTGGCCTGTATGTTTCTGTCTTGAGTCACGACTAGAGTCATAGGTCCAATTGATATGAGTTAGCTGCGTCACAAAAGTTGTGTTAGTTGCGAGGTGGAAACGAAGGTCAAGTCGCACGTGATGAAATTTATTTGTGCTTGGTCATGCAGAACTGACTCCTCTGTCCAACCATTCTGTTGCCTTCATTGAGATCCTTGGCTACGAGCTAAGGGACTATAATCCCTCGACAATCGCGAAAACATGGTTCTGGCGGTTACCCATCTAAGAGATATCTTGGGTGAGACTACGCCTACTTCGCAGGTGTTGCTGACAAGCCTTTCTTTGTCGAGTCGGTATCTCGGGTAGTTGTTGGATCGGCGGGCTGTGCATAACCTGGCTCGTGCGAGTGAGGAAAGTGGCCAACAAATGGTTCTGTTGTCAGGACCTATTGATTAAATCGAGGGAGATGTTGTGGCACCCAACGAAGAAGGAAATAGAAGACTGGTTGGATTCTAAAACGCTGGTATTCGTGCGAGAAGAGAGCACAGAAAGACGGGTGAGTGCAAGAAAATGGATAGGGAGACTGGTGTAGTGATTGAGTCATGCAATCTGTGAAGGGGATATGTTGTGTAAGAGTTACGAGTAATATGGAAGGTAGTAAGAAGAGATGTTCCCCGAAAGAACTGAGGATGAGTTAGACACTAGATTCTTGAGAAGCAGAAGGAGGTTTTGGTCAAGAAAGAGGAGAAAGGTAGCAGGAGGCAGGAGGGCCTATATCCTACCCATGGAGGGTGAATATGGATGCGAGTCATACCTAGAAGAAGGGTCCTAGGACGAAGAGGAGGGGTATAGCCTGGTTTTTGAGAGAGCAGAATCAGGAGAGTCTGCAAATTCACCGATAATAGGACGTGACTACAACATTCCAGAAAGATCCCCTGGAGTGAGACATAGAAGTTCCTCACCTTAACCACTTGTGAACACTAGCAGTCCTAGTGTCGGGACTAGTGCGCAAGGAATCCCATCAGCTATCCCAGTAAATTTGGTAAATCTAAGGAATCCAATGAACAATCTCAGCGCCACCCTAATGGCGGGGACAAACATTAAACTACCTACCTTTAATGGGAACGGAACGGAAGACCCAGAACAGCATTGGTTCCTTTGTGAAGTTGTCTGGATGGTACGCTTAGTACATAATGTCGAAATAAAGAAGGCGCAGGTGATCATGACCTTAAGGGGTCATGCCCTGGATTGGTTCATGAAATTTTATGTTGCACCAGCTGGAACACCCTAGAAGACTCTTGAGGATATTTCACGATCAACGATCTCGGAGTTTCGAAAGCCCCAATCAAAGTCCCAATGTATTACTGAGATCAAGGAGATTAATCAGGCTCCAACAGAAACAGTATGGGAATTTGACCAACAGTTCAAAACGTTGATGGCCAAGGTCAGCTTCCAAATGTCGGATGTGCAGCATAAAGAGTGGTTTATTACTGCGCTACTACCACATATAAGAGGACCACTCATGCAGCAAATGATCGCAACGTAGATGGAGGCGTTGGAGTTAGAAATGAAGGTAGAGGCTTCAGCTATTGGAGACGGTGGTGTAGGAATGATCAAGATTCAGTCTCAATTGGTTAATCTGACTATTCAACTCCAAGATATTAAAAAGGGGAAAAGAAGCACACAAAGATCTCTGGTGTACGCGATGCCGGACCAATGGACATACCAAAGATGAATGGACTGCCTATATGAAATATAGCTCGTCCGGTGGGTCAAACACATTGAATAACCAAGGGTTACCCTGGTACAACATCTACCAAACAAGAGGACATCAGGATGTAGATTGCCTATTCATGCAAAAGATGGTATGCACACCAACCAGTTTGTATTGTAAATTTTGTAAATCTGTAGGCCATGATGAAAATGATTGTAGGGCCTACATGTTGCCTCCTTTCACACACTTGGGTCATGTGGTAGAAATCTTCAAACCACTCGGTGTGTCCTTGGGGGCAAGTCTCGAGTCAAGGCTATCACCTTGTTCTTGACTCCTTCGTTTAGGCTCAACTCCTAATGAAGCCAACGGGGGTAGACCCTATTAAGTTACTAAGGCTAATTACTTAGTATGGTGATGTTAAACTGAATGAATTACTTAGGAGTTTGAAATTTAACCATAAAAAACCATAGATAACAAGATACAAAAAGAGCGCACGAAAGCACAATGCTGAGACACAATATATATATATATATAGCAAGAAAATAACCAGTGCCTTAGAATGGAGTCAAAAAATAAAATCAATGTACTTGCATGTGCTTGGAGTGAATGTTTTGCAATTGCCTCTTGGTACGTTTTAAGTTAAATTTGAGGTGTGAGTTGATTAAAATTAGGCAAAGGGGTGGACTCCAAATATACCCGAGAGTACTTGGAGTATGTCCAAAACTAAACCTTCACGGCTCCCCGCAAGGAATATGTGGGATGAATGGAGTCTCTGGGGCTATTGTTCACAACGCACCCGTTAGGGTGTGATAGAGATCAGCGCCTCGAGGTCACTTATCAGAAGTTCTCGCTTCCTTTGGGTATTTTGCCACCGTAATGGTTTGATCTAAATGTTGGATTTTCACCTGATGGTTTGTCAATTTGCGAGAGTGAATCCAAATTATGCTAGTCACTCAAGTGCTTTTGATACAGCTTGACTGATCGGACAAACCGCAGCCAAGTGCAGAGCATGCACACCGGATTCTTATCAATTTTAGTAAATTTTGAGATGGATGTTCTTGTTAAAAAGAAAACCCTACAGGAACCTCTTTCGGTCCAAGTGGACCTCAATTGGGGAATCAAGGAGGGGTTGATTTTATTATGGTTACTGAAACAAATGATGATAGCAAATGAAACATAAAAAGATAAGCAAACCACAATTTTCTAATTAGACTACCACGAACCTTTCTTCACCTTTCGGCTCAAAAGGAGGCTCGTGGGGTAAGTATTAAAGTTACTTTGAAACCAATAGAAATGGAATATGGAATTGATTTTAAATCAAATTATACTACCCTGTAGTTTAGTACTACGCTAAATTGAAAAAATATGAACGAAAAGCAAAAAATGACACAGACGCAAACCCCCCTAGGGGGGATGGGGAATGGGCTCGAAAGAGCCTATTTAGAATTAATTTTATTACCATCGGTTACAATATCACAAAAATGATATGATGCCTCTTTATTCTTATATAGAATTAAACCAACAGCTTACAAAGTGCAAAAATTAAATATTTCAGTCAAAAAGGGAGACCCCTGGGGGGATTCAGAAGGCCCAAAAGTCACTTTCGAATAGAAGCTCCTCCTCTTTTCTATTATACCTGATAAAAACCAGCAAGATTATTAGACTGAAATATGCCCTAAAGCACTCTGAAAGTATCTTTGGGTCAGCTTACTTTTAACCAAAAAAAGGCTAAGTTAAAACTAGTTAAAAAAGGTAAAAAGGGAACCAAGGAAAGCAAGCTTTCCTTGGGATCTTGGCTTGCCTTTTAGGCAGCCAATATGATTTGCACTGATTTCTAGATTTATCTTTTATAACATAAAACAGAAATCGAATGCATGCAAGCTACAAATTCTCTTTAAAATTCCATGCAAAAAGGACGATTTCCCTAAAGCTAGATCTAGAATGCTTATGAAACGTTTTAAGAACAAGATCTAGATTATGGACTTTGAGAAGATATATCTATGTTAAATTTACTTTAAGATAATAGATCTAAACAATATCAAAGCTGTGAACAAAGTAACCAGGTAAAACAATTGATTTTGAAGGAGGAAGAGGAGGAGAGAAATGTTGGTAGCCTTGAAGATCCACCGTGGAGCTTTCAGGTGGAATGTCGAGGGACTATGCCTTTGGAAGGTTTTGGTGAGAGTGAGGAAGCAAACTAGATCAGCATCCTCTCCAATCTAGGAACCTGCAACTCATCTGAAATAAAAAAACTTGCCGAAATACTTGTGAGATCCGATTAGTACATACACAGAGAATCATAATAACATGCATATAAACTTATAATACATGCTGAATCTAGATCTCTAAACATGTATCAAAGGAAAGAGATGGCCAATAAACTTATTGAAAAGCACATTTCCTATCAAGATTATAATAAGCTTATTATTAATCTTAGCAATGAATCCACAAGCAATTAGCAAATTATGAACATAGATACAGGTTACCTTAGTAAAAAATGGCAATGATCATCCACACATACAATGGGATAACATCGTCTTGCCTCTAAAGCTTCTCTTTATTTCAAATGAACAATAACAACAGTACAATAGTAGCAGCACCTCAATCCCAGTTCTAACTAGCTTGGAAGAGGGAGCTTGTGCCTTGATTTATACAAAAACCAGGAGATCTAGCCAAGGGGGGGCGCAAATCCCAAGGATACAGATCAAATCAGCTGATGGAGATTCAATGAATGTAGATCTGAAGCTGAACTGAGCCTACTTGTCAACTGGGGGGTTGATTGAGCTGACACATCAACCCATAAACCGACACATCAGTCCACAGAGCATCCAGGAGAGTCCACACATGTGGAGGAGAGAGAGAGGGTGCAATTCCCCATAAATACTGCTGAAGATCAACTCTGGATCTGATTTGATCACCTCCTTTAGTCAAGGATTTGTCATATCTAGTCAATCTGGTTCAGATCTGACTGATTTCAATCAAATCGGCTGAGAATCCACACATCTATGATTTTGGATTTGCTCCATTATTCATCAATTTATTAATCAAAACAATCAATAAATGATTTTTTGGGGCTTTCTGACCTGAGTGATGGAAAATCACTCAAAACTAGGAAATAGTGGGTCCATGGGTTTACATGGTGCTCTTAGCTTGAAAATGAGCACCTACATGACTGAAACTGATTATTTGGCCCACTTTTATTACAAAATCAATTTTTCCAATTAAACTATTAAAAAATAGCCTAAGTTTTGGAAAAATTAAATTTTAATAAAAAACACTGAAAAAAATGAAAAAACCTAAGGGGACTTAGACATGTTCATATGACTCGACCATGATGTCTAACATGTTTATACATTGACACATAGACTCTAATAACCTCAATAGGCCTAAATGCCAAGCCGACCACCCCAACCTTGGAGGTATGGAGTGAAAAAACTCAGAAATTATCAGTCGTTTATTCAACAACCAATAATAACCAAGGGAAAAAACACCATGGGCTGATCGGATTGACAAATAAAGTCTAAGAGACCAAGTCTTTTACAGACACTATCATGCTAGAACATTTATTACAATTCCCCCATGGGGTATGAACATGTGATATAGTACAACAAGCACTTCCCAGAAGTACTTCCAAAGGTCTTCTGAAGTCCGAACAAGTTATCCTTGTCCGGTTCACCAGGCTCACTTGATAAAAAACCACTAAGTACAACTTAGGTGGTAACACTACCAACTCGTGAGGGAGAAAATGGTAGATGCATATTTGATGAATACTGAGGAGCAAGTAACAATTGAATAGGCTACGCCTCAATTCCAGGCCACACCTCAGTTTCAGGCTGTGCCTCAATTCCCACCTGCAAAGTAGTTTCAGATGGCACCAAAGTTTCAGAATACGGCCCCGTATAACTTGTACCAACAGCAGTACCAGCAACCGCAATACCTGTTACAACCACCTCAAAGGGGAGGTGGCAATTACAGGGGCTGAGGAGGAGGAGGATTTGGCCGAGGGAGAGGGCCAGTTGTATGTTACAATTGTGGAGTACCGGGACATTCTGCTAGGGACTACCCGGAACCCATGAGAACTTGCTCCTATTGCAGATAGGATCACAATGTGGAGCAATGCGTGCAAATCATCGCTTGATGGAAAGCCCGGACGGATGGAGCAGCTAACCTGGCACCAAACCCTGCACCAAATCCTGCACCGAATGCTCCCAACCTGAATTCTAATATCAACATACATATGATAGTCGTTGAACCATGAGAACCAAATGTAGCAATGGTAACAAGGGGAGGTGCTACAACAAGTGCAGACCAAGCTACGCAGACATAACCTATGTCACACGCGCAACCGCAGGTGTGTCCTGCTGTGAAGAAGAAAACACCACTTGACGTTCAAGAGCAGAAGTGCATATTCATGGATGTGTGGCCAGAGTTTGTTGGCGCAAAGCAGCCATCTACCTCAGGCCAAGTGAAAGATATGCCTGAGAGATTCCAAAATATATTGGAACAACAGACTGTAGAAAAGAATGCAGATAAGGTTAGTAAACTCAAACCTTTCTTGTCAAGTTGTTTAGTGCTAATCAAGGATAAGGAAGCACTTGCAGAACTGGAAGCACTCATCGAAACACTTCCAGAGGGAGACCCTCCACCAAAGAAGGTTAACAGTATCAAGACCAAGCTCAAGACAGGACGCGAACTCAGGATGACCGTGCAAATTGGTGATTATGATATGTACTATATCATCCTCGACCTGAGATTCAATGTTAACATCTTAACATGCCAGATGTGGGAAATAATGGTAAATCCACCCTTAGAATGGTCCCCAATTCAATTAAGACTTGCAAATCAAGCAAAGGTCCTCCTTGTTGGTAGGCTGAGTCAAGTTCAAGTGGATATCGAAGGATTGCGCACTTTTGCGGACTTCAAAGTCATAGATATAGTAGACAATACCACCCCATATCCTGCACTACTTGGGATTGATTGGGAAATGGAAAACAAAACGATCATAAATTTCAAAAGAAGGATCATATCGTTTGAAGATGATGAGATGCGGGTCGTTGCGCCCCTCGACTCGCTTGAAGGACCAAGGTACGTTGAACCAGTGTTCAACGAAGGGCATGGTGATCACCTTGATACCATATACAATGTAACTGCCCTTAGGGAATATTATATTAATCCTACTATAGATGGTAACCTAAGCTGGAAATGTGAGAGTTCATGTACATCAAACTCAGGAGAGGCACTGGAGAACTGGCAGAACCAACTACATGAAGTCTCTTCGAGGAAATGTGCCAGGATAACTAATTCTGTCAGATGAGTAGGAACTTAGTTGCGAGCGTTGCCCACACATGAAGGACTACCTAACTTGGCAGCGTTCTTGACTGAATTTGAAGAACTAGTAATAGAGCCAAACCAACTATCTGCACTAGAATTTGCATTGAAAGCTACGCCTGCACAATGGTGGGGTACGCATAAAAGCTCCATAACTGAATGGCTGCAGTGCAGAAGGCTACTAGAAGTAAGGTTTGGGGAGAAAATCACAACTGTAACACAAATATATACCGGGTTATCAAACCCTATTGAACACTTAGAACAATGTTCCGCAGCATTCTCGAGCTACCCTCGCCAGGAATGGGTTCACCATTTCATCCATACTCTTGAGATGGCACCATGAGGTTGGTACACATCTATGGAGTTGCACTAGGAAACAATGGAATGGGAAGAAGTTGTGCAGAAATTCACTTATACATTCCAGTTCGCAGATGAGCAACTGACAGTTGACATTGCATTGAAGACTATTAAGGAGAAGATATTCGTTGAGATCTTGTTGGAGGTTGTGTATTCTCAAACTTGCGCTACGCATTCCCACCAATGCTGTGAGACAGTTCAACACTAGATGACATGCTATAATCTCTCTGGAGAGCCAGACGATGACCCGACCAACATCAATATTCCATAATCAGAAGGCTCACGCGCAGTAGAAGGAAGCATCATTTCTAGTGAGTAGTTCGTTAAGCCGCTAAAGATCAAAAAGGTTAACATTGGATCAGAGGACAATCCGAAATTTGCTAACATCAGAGACTATTGGGATGAAGAGACAGTGGCTAAAATCACTGATCTATAACATTAATTTTTAGGACCTCTTCCCAACAAACTTCAAGGAGATGAAGGGGATAGTAGGGGATTTGGGTGAAATGAAAATTCCACTCAAACCCGGAACAAGACTAGTAAATCAAGAGCCATACAGATTAAATATGCAATATAAGGAGAAAGTAAAAGCAGAACTGGATCGCATGCTGGAAGAAGGAATTATTGAACCAGTTGAAGAATCGGAATGGATAAGCCCCATAGTCATTCAGGACAAAAAGGCAACAAGTGAAGTTAGAATCTGTGTTAACCTAAGGAAACTAAATAATACCTGCCTGCATGATCCATTCCCAATGCCATTCACAGATGAAGTCTTGGAAAGTATCGGTGGACAAGAAATGTACTCATTCGCATACGGATTCTTAGGCTACCATCAAGTCAGAATTGCACCATAGGATCGTCACAAGACAACCTTCGTAACAGAATGGGGATGCTACCAATACATAGTAATGCCTTTTGCCCTGAAAAATGCCCCTACTATTTTTTCTAGAATAGTAGTTTCTTCTTTTAAAGATTCCATTCACAAGTTTCTTGAAGTATACTTTGATGACTGGACGGTCTTTGGCCTGGTAAGAGACCATATTGAGAATTTGCGCATGATGTTGGAAAGGTGTCGCCAATATCAAATTGCGCTGAACTTGAGAAAATGTATATTTTTTGCACCATTTGGTGCACTGTTGGGCCATGTAGTATGCTGCGATGGGATCCTGGTCGATCCCACGAAGGTAGAAATTATCCTAGATTTGCCTCTGCCCACATCGGTCATGCAACTCAGTTCCACATTAGGACATACTGGGTATTACCAGAAATTTATAAGAGGGTATGCATAGATAACTGCCCCAATGGAGAAGCTACTAAAAAAGGATGCCAAATTCAAGTGGAATGAAAACTGCCAGGAGATCCTGGATAAGCTAAAGGGTAAAATGGCCACTACACCAATATTAATATTTCCAGATTGGAAAAAGGAATTCCATGTGCATGTTGATGCATCGTCGATTGTGCTTGGTATAGTTTTAACCCAACCAGGAGATGGTGCAATTGACCACCCGATTGCATTTGCAAGTAGGAAACTATCAATAGCAGAGAAAAATTATACCACAACAGAAATAGAAGGACTTGCAATGGTCTACGCGCTACAAAAATTAAGACAATATCTATTGGGTGGACACTTCAAAATGTTCACTAATCATTCTACGCTAAAGTACCTAGTCAATAAGCCAGTATTGGGGGAGGAGATCTACCGGTGGCTCCTCCTATTTCAATAGTTTGACTTTGAAATCATTGTGAAGCCAGGCCGACTAAATGTTGGTCCTGACCACTTATCACGCATTGAAAGTGGGGAGGAACCCACTAGCCTAGAGGATAATTTATCGGATGCACAGTTGTTTTCTATTTATGATGTTGATAAATAATTTGATGCTATTATACACTTACTAAACACAGGCTACGCGCCTGAAGGCTATTCAACATGGCAAAAGAAACAGCTAATTGTCAAGACCTCAGACTACACGCTGATCGCGAGACAACTCTATAAGCTGGGACTAGATGAAATACTGTATAGATGTGTTTTTTATCATGAAAGATAGTGGATAATGGCTGAAGTGCATGCAAGTGTTTAGAGAGGACACTATGCCGGTTGTTAGCACTCAAAATATACCTAAGATTGTGAAAGGTAATCTTAAGGTAACAGCAAAAACCACTTTAGAAAGAAATTGGCTTTTCTTTCCGGAGAGGGATCTCTCAGATATAAATTAAACAAGGCCATATATTAGAGTCAACAATTTAAAGCTATGTGGATGGCTGAAACAACACATATAACCATTGGGAAATGGGGTCAAAACAGATAAAGATAATGCAAAGCTTCATACACAGAATTTCAACAAAGGCAGGATAATCATTCAGTTACAGTCATTCATTGATTTTCAGGCGACAGGAGAGAAACATGAACAGTCCATCAATATAGAGCATCACAAGATGAATTCCATATCAACTTTAGAGGAAATATTCATGAATATCTGAAACAATAGTCAGAGCATAACATGCATGAATTTTGAAACAATTAAACACTAAGTTCATATATGAAAGAAAACAGAATGGAAGGTAAACACTTAGAAAACAATCACAGGGAAAGAAGGAACATACTGTAACATAAATGACACATGAATCTTTGAAGATCAACTAGCATTCAGCTCTGTAATTTCATTCAAAAACCATAAGTTCTCAAAAACATCGGTCCAAGCTTATGGGTTCCAACCCCCAATACATCAAATAAATTCAAATATATACAAAAATAGTTTCTTCCCAAGAAGATCAATAACCAATTAATCTGTTAATTATAAGTTTTTGTAACCATATCCCTAATAACTAGGAATAATAATTACATGCTTTGGTTGAAATAATAGATTGCTTGATTATAGCAAACTTAATAACTACAAGGTATCCCGAACAAACAGCTTCACGAACTGCAACACCTATTTTCATGAATGTAGTGTGTACTTGGTATTTACAATTTTCTCCACGACCTTCCATTGTTCCACATTTGGAGTGTCATATTCTGTCATCTCTCTTATTGACACCTCCAAATCCACATAAGCTTCATAAGGCACGGCATGCAATCCTTTCTTGATAATTAAAAACCTATCCAATATCTCAAAGTCTTCTGTCAATTTTTTCACAATGACCTTTCCTATTAACCCTTTTACTAAATCTTCAAATTTGGAATGATCCATGCGATTCTGTACCAATAAGCTGTGATATTGCTCCTGGGAAAACAACCATCCTTCGTCATCCCAAAAAGAAGGGAGACCATCATCAAATAAATCTTTAAAAGCAAGCCTGAAATCCTTTATTTGGGAAGACATTTTATTTGCCCTATCCTGCACCACTTTCATGAGTGGGTGTTTATTTATAAACTTCTTTGCCCACAACACAATCGCTACTCTGTCTTTGATCCCAATGTCCTACAAATTCTGATATGTTTAAGAATTTAAGAAATTCAAAGCATTGTGAGTTGTATTCAAAGGCTTCTTTTCCATAGTTTCATTGGCCAATTTCAATCTTTGAGTAGCTAAATTTACTAGTGCACTTTCATCATCAATCAAATTTAAATAATACCTGAACTTGGTGACTTCCACAGACAAAGTATCCCAAATCAAATGTTTAGCTCCCTGTAAAGGAGCTTTTCATGTACTTCTTTCTTTTAATTCATTGAACTTTTTCTGTAATTGGATTTTATCATTCCATGCTTTATTCTTCTCCTCAATGTTCTTAGCCAATTCTGATTTGATATTTTCATTTTCCTCTTTTAATTCTTTAATCCCCACCTCTTTCAAGCTCACCTGAGACATAGGAACTAATAAAGCATCTGCAGAAAATTCAGTTAATGGTCTTTCAACATTAACAAGGGGTAAATCAGTGTCAACAAAGGGTTGACTCATCAATTCTTCCATAACTTCCTTTTTATCATTTTGATCCTTTTTCAACTTTACAATCTAAGCCATCAATTCGGTTCTTTCTACTTCCCACTTGTTTTTCTCCTCCTGCAGCTTCAATGATTTTCCTTTATAGTCCATCATTTCCTGATAAATTTTCTCTTTTTCCTCCTAAAGTGTAAATAATTCTGAAAACTGAACGTGCTCAGCGTTAGGGACTTTAAGCTTCTTCTTCAATACTTGAATGGTATTGTCCTTCTCCTCTAGAAGCTTTTTGGTCACCTGCATATTACCCGGTTCGGTTCCTAGGGTTACAACATCTCCCTGCAACTTTTTAATTTGAATAAAATTTGCTTTATTTTCAACCTTTTCATGCTTCAATCGAACCTCCATCTTATCTACAAGGGACTGTAATTTAGTAATTTTCATAATTGCATGTAACAAATAAGAGTAAATAACACCTCCAGTTTGTTTATGGAGTTGTATTTTATCAGGAAAACTAATTTTGTCTAGCTTCACCTCCATTTCAGACACTTTCTTGTCACTTACCACGGCGAATTTCAGGGTATTCCTCTCTGCGTCTCAAGTATAAATCAATGAAGTCTTTTGATTGATGAAATTTCTAACTCAAGGAAGCATATTCTTAGTTTCCTCTAACGATTGCATTTCTTTGTCAGCATAACTTGATATTAACTCTGTCCTGGATTTGTAGCGGGAACTGGACTCTGTGTTACTTTCTTCTCCGAAGGAATATTGATGCATCTATACAGACTTTTTCTGGAACAAGACCATCTTCTTTAAATCTTCTAAAAACATTTCTTCTGAAATAGTTTGATTATCTTGAGGGTGTGTTTTGATTTTTTATGATAAATATCTTCATCTACATCCATGCCATTAGTTTCAGAAAGACTCCTCTTATTCAAAATGTTGGAATTAACAAGCATTTGAGCCACTACAGTCAATATGTTCCACCTATCTTCATTAGCTTATGAATTTTCTTCAAAATTAGCCAAATTTGCTATTTTATCTAAGCCTTCAACAGTTTGATGATCAAGTAGTTTATTTTTGTTCAACTGCTTCCTCTGAGAAATAATGTGATGTGGATCATAACTTACTTTTTTCTCCTTCTGAAAATCCATAACTTCTAACAATTTCTCTATGACTAACAAGGCACTTTTATTTTTTTAAATGAAAGGACCAACTTTGAGAGGAAATTTAACATTGGAAGATTTTTTAAATGCCCCAAAATGTTCTTCTTCTACATATAACCTCTGTCTCATAATCTCTAATGCGAATATTCTTGGATTCAAAAAAGCAAGTAACATGTATGGTTCTCTAGTGAACCCATACACTCTAAGAACAGTAAATTCTTTATACAGGAACCAATCTCTTGTTTTGACTTCTGAGGAAGACTATAACATAAGTCTCATGCCTTCCAACACCCTTGGAAAGACATCATCGAAAAACAATTTGTAAATCTCAGCCATGATTGTATTTACGAACTCAAACATGTTAATATGTTTTGGGCGGTCCAGAGAGAACATGATGGACAAGAACTGCAACTCTGACACATTAGAACACAAAAGCATGCTCATCAAATATGACCGATATCTAAAGAACCTGACTTTAGGGAATTCGACCAACTGGGTATGGATAACTTCGGCTAGTTACTCATCAATATTAAAATAATGGGTTGAATGGGATTCAGGGTCAATTGAACATATACTTAGCAAAAAACCTAAGATGACTTCATTAATATGAGTATCATCATCCAAACCCAAAATTTGACTAACCAATGACATGACCAACTATACTTCCTCCTTGAAAATATTAACATTGTATGGTAGAAATAAACCTTCTAACGACTGACCATCTTTCAGAATACTGGATAAAAATTGGCGTATGACTTCAGTTCTACAATTTTTATACATTTCAATTAAAACTTGTTCATTTAAAGACTCACAACTATCAAGGAAATTATCAGGCGGACTCAATATCCCGCGAACAGTTTTCACGTCAACTCTACAAAGGATTTTTGACGTTGTATGGCTCATAATAACTCTTTTGGAGGAGGAGTAGCTATTCGCGCACCATTCAACAAGTTTGGGAAAAGGTAGGGTTTGTTCAATAGCAAAATAATATACGAAAGAACTGCAAACATTCAGAATATCATTCCCTTGTGAATTATGTTGCCACAAACGATCCTTTGAAACTGATACACTACAAACTGACAGAATAGGGCCACATACATTCCTCTCCCTATCAACAACAACCTCTTCTCTCTCATCCAAAACTTTGCACAATATTCCAGAACCCTGCTCCTTCTCCATAATAAACAATGGCGACAAGTCTTCAATCAAAGTCTCAGTGTTTTAAGGCTTACCTGATAACTATGGATACATAGAACTTGACTTTCGGAAAGATGGTGCACTGTCCCTTCTTCTTCTCACCCACAGCATGCAAATGAAATGACTTTACCTAGGTCAACTCACTTTTTATACAATGGATTATTCGGGGGCCCTTACCAAGTTGTTTTTCCTTTACCGCTTTCCTCAGCGGAACTCACCAAAAGTCACCACATCGAAAGTGGTTTAAATTCTGCTACCACTCATCCTTTTTAATTATCTCATAGCTTCGCACTTCGGAATAGATTATGATCATTGATAAGATTTCATCTTTTGTCTAAACCGTTGGATCAAAATCTGTTTTACGTAATCCGCCAGCATTTCTCATTTTTTTAAGTGTGCATCTTCACGTCACAGACTACCTCGTAATCGTAGATTTTATTTACTTTATTTCTTAGTCGTTGATCTTTCTATCTTGTTAGCCACTTTCGCCTCTCCATCAAAAAATTTCTCTTGCGCAACTTTCCCCAGCGGATCAATTTGCTACCGTAGATTTTCACACTCATAAATCTACACCTTTGAATTGTACAATGAATTAACCAAAATGCGCATTTTAATAAGGGACTCATGACTACCAACCTTTACCAATTTTTATGTATCCCTTTATCATTTCTCGACCACATTTCCTCCTCATATGTTCAACATAGGGGGTGTTAACAACTGGCTCCAACTGGGGATGATATCCTCCCTGTGAGGTATCAAAGAACTCGTAAACCAGGTGCCTGTCTCTAACTTTTGTATCCAAATCTCCAAACTTTTTACTTTTTCTCTGATATATATTTTCTAAATAAAGAAAAATGGCTATCCTCCTAAATCTTAGGGCCTTCACTTCGGGCTTCAAAAATATTCGGTTCACCATATGTATTGCTTTCAAGAAAATAAATATTTACAAACTATGGTACAAATTTTATCCTCCACCTTAGGACATGTAATGTTTCAAAAATCTCCCATTAACAGGATTACTCTCCAGCGAAACCCCATTTGGATATTCCAGAATAAATGCATTTTCCCCTCTGTGACCTGCAATAACATAAGGACCTACCCACATGTGGTCAAATTTTACATGCTTATCTTCCTTAGGAGCATCCCATTTTAATACAAGGTCATCACTTTGGAACTGTTCTTCTTTCACCTTTCTATCAAAAGCATTTTTCATTTTTTCTTGGTGTATCTGCACTTTATCATAAGCTTTATTCCTTTGCTCCTCTAATTCGATAATTTGGTTTATCCTTCTCTGCATGTGGTTTGCTCATCCTGTTGTTCCTGAAAATATTTCATAACTGGAACACCCAATGATGTTGGAAAAATGACTTCATTTCCATATACCAATTGAAAAGGAGACATTCCAATTGCCCTTTTAGTGCTAATTCTATCAGCTCATAAAGCATACTTAAGATTGGTGTGCCAAGCTCTCTTGTTATCTTCTAACAACTTCTTAATAATTCTTACTAGACTCTTATTAGAAGACTCGGCCAATCCATTTCCCTGTGGGTAGTAAGTAGTTGAATGATTTAAACTGATATGATAATTATGACAAAAATTAATCATCTTTTTGGATTTAAAAGTTGTTGCATTATCAGTCACTATTCTTTCTAGGACACCCAAACCTAGCCAATATGTTTTCTTCAAGAAAATCCATAATTACTATCTCAGTAGCTCTCTTGGTTGGTATTGCTTCAATCCACTTTGTGAAATAGTCTGTGGCTGTCAGAATCCATTTATGTTGTCCTGAAGAATTTGGGTTTATTTCTCCAATGAAATACAAACCCCACTGCTGAAAAGGAGCTTCTACTATTATTGGATTAAGAGGGAGTGGAATTACCTTTCTCTTACCATCAAAAATCTGGCATTGATGACATGTGCTAGTTACTTTGTACACGTCTGAAAACAATGATGGCCAATAAAAACTTGCTCTCAAAATTTTTTTTGTTGTCACTTTCCAAGAATGATGTCCTCCACAATATCCTTTATGAAATTCTTTCACTATGTGTTGGGCTTCATTTTCTAAAAGGAAATTAAGTAACATACCTCCAGGATCCTTCCAATAAAGGTACTCATTTAAAATACAAAATTTAGCAGCTTTCAACTTCACAGATCTTGCTCTTCTTTTACTTAATCCTTCAGGAGCTTGTAAATTTTTAAGAACATGAACAATATCAGAATACCATGGAGATGTAGTGAAATCGATCATTACCTCCACCCCTGTGTCCAATTGATGAGATTGACTAGATAAGAAATTAAGCTGTAAAGATTCACAGTTTGAATCTGTCAACATTTTTGCAAGTCCCTGTCCTTTAATCAACTTGGTAGGTCTAATTTCTATATCATACTCCAATAATGTTGCTATCCATTTCACTCTTCTTCCTTCTGGTTCAGGCCATGTGAGAATCCCTTTTACTGCACTGGTTGGAACATGAGCAATTATATGTGAATGAAGAATATACACCCTGAAATATTTCAAGGCTTTAACCAAAGCGTATGCTTGCTTCTCCATAATATCATATTTTAATTCCCCATCTCTCAACATCTTACTGAAAAAGGCTATAGGTTCCTCCACGTTCTCATTATTCTTCTGTAACAAAACTGCAACAATAGAATGTTCTGAAGCATATGAAAATATTAAGAAATATTTAGTGAAATCTGGACTCACCAAGACAAGAGCTTCTGAAATGGCTTGTTTTATTTCTTTAAAATATTTCTTAGCCTCTGCTGTCCATTTTATTTCATGACCATTTTTCAGCATATTTGTGATATTCATTAATATTTCAGCAAAACTGGGAATGAACCTTCTCAAAAAAATTACCTGTCCTAGGAATGATTGTATTTCTTTTTTGCTTCTTGGTTCTCCTATCTTCAAAATTGCACTGACTCTATCAGGATCAATCTTTATTCCATCCTTTGAAATTATGTGGCCCAACAACTTTCCCTCTTCTAATGCAAAATTTGATTTTTTTGGATTCAATGATATACCAAATTTTCTGCATTTTATAAAAACTTTTTCCAAATGGTGAATATGCTCTCTATCAGACCTTGAATATACTGTGATGTCATCCATATAAATTACCACAAATTTTCCTATTTCTCCTGCAAAAGCAATATCCATGGCACGCTGGAAGGTAGCCCTTGCATTCATCAAACCAAAAGGCATCTTTGCATACATAAAAGTGCCCCATGGTGTGGTGAAAGTAGTCTTTTCTTGATCTTCAGGTAACACCTTAATCTGATTGTACCCTAAAAAACCATCCATCATTGAAATTATTTCTACTCCGACCACTTTCTGCAAAATATGATCCATCTTTGGCAAATGATAATTATCTTTCATTGAGACTTTTTTCAAATTCCTGAAATCTATGCAAAGCCTTATTTCTCCATTTTTCTTTCTGACATGAACCAAATTAGCAACCCACCTTGAGAATCTTAAAGTCACAATAATTTTGGCATCAAACAATTTTTGATTTCCTTCTCAATAACTGGTAACAGCTTTGGATTTATTCTTCTGAGTTTCTGTCTGAAAGGTTTTTCTCCAGGTTTGATTGGAATAGTATGTTGTATTATTGAAGTATCATATTCCTTAAGGTATTCATAACTCCAGGCAAACACATCTATATACTTTTTCATCAAGTTCACATATTCTTATTTTCCTTTGGCAGGCAAGTTTTTAGACAGCTTCACAATCTTTGGATTCTCTTTAGTACCAATATTTCTATCTTCAATAGCATTATCAGCAAGCTTCACTTTTGGATCTTTAGCAACATCATTTTGATCAAAAAGTTTTTCTAAGGGGATCAAACCTCTTGGTATAAAATTAATTTTTAATTGAATGATATCCTTTCCTCCTAAAGATCCCTTCAATTTTTCAGTACTAATCTTTTCTTCTTCGCTTTCTTCAGCATCTTGGAAATTTTCACAATTATCATTTTCACCATCAATATGAGTGTTCACAAACTCTCTAGACAATTCCAAAAATCTTTTTATCTGCATATCATCCTCAAATACCTGCCAATATTTAGAATTATCAGGTATGGATGGTCTATTTACAATATCCAGTTGATATTCCTTTTGACCAGCACTTGGAGTTCTAAATTTACCAACGGCAACCGCCAAAGAATTAGCTACCGTATTCTCATATCTAGGAACCACCTTAATTGTATGTTCTGTAAAATAGTTACCAAACATATCCCATACTTCATTTCTATAAGCTCTCATCCAAGGATGTTTGGTCTGATAACTATCATTCACCTACTTTATTACAAGCTCTGAATCTCCCAATACTCTTATCCTTTGTGCTCCCAGATCTTTCAATGCATGCAACCCAAGTAACAAAGCTTCATATTCAGCCACATTATTCGTGCATTCAAATGTTAATTTATAAGATAAATCTTTAAAATCCCTGATAGGAGAAATTATATATACACTAGCACCAGCACCAACCTTTGCCACATACCCATCAAAATACATGGTCCACAATCCATCTTTTTTATGTTTCTTTTCCAAAACATTTTGTTCCTTTACGGACTTCATTCTTTTCATATTTAATTTGCAATGTAGATTCCAAATCATAGGGACAGTATCATTAAAGAAAATAGAAGAGCCCAAATAAGTATCGACAGCATATATATAATGAATATCAGGTCTATCTTGACTGCTTATTGCATAAGGAGTTATTTTCTCACTGTACAACCTCCTACTTCCATCTTGGACAGGAATAGTAGCGTATGACATGTCCATTTGTAAACTACCTTTTAACTTTGAAGTCCAAGACCTTGATAACAATATTCCAAATTTTGGTGGAATGTCTGCCACTACAACATCCATTACTATTGTTTTAGCTGGCAATTTATTTCAAGTCACTACCATATCTTTAATTAGACCAAGACACTTCACCCTCTTAGAATCAAAGGAATATAAATCTTTATATGGTCTTGTCACTTCCAGTCCCAAACTTTCAACTACTCCTTTAGGCATTAAATTATGTGATGCACTTGAATCTAACATGGCATTATGTACAACCATATCATGCACATTCAAACTCAAATAAAATGGAGGAACCTCTTCATCATCTATACTTTCAACCTTTGGCCCAAATGAAATAGTAGGATTATCATCTGTCAACTCTAAAATGTTTGATTGAAACTCTCCTTGACCTTTAACCATCATTGTTATCGTATCCCTGTACTCATTATTCCTCAACAACTCATTAAAAGGAATGGATATTTTCAGCTTGGAAAGTTCATTCTGTAGATTGAAGATAGAATTAACTTTATCTACATCTACTGGTGCCACTTGTTTTGTTCCTTTTGTTTTTTCTATTTTATTCTCAACTTCTTTATTCACAATAGGATCTTTTTGTATTTCCTTTCCTTTCTCTATATTTAATGAACTAGTAGAATGGTGGTTTGAATTTGGCCTCCCTTTATTTACAACAAATTCTTTGTTTCTCAACCTGATCTTCCTTTGTACATCATCCATAGTATGTAAATAACCCCTCTGATATTGCTCTGATTCCTTTTCAAAATCCTCATTTCCACCCTACTGTGCAAACATGTGATGTTCTTCTTCAATAAGGTATATCTCTGAATCTAATTCCCCAAAAAGATGAATTTCATTCTCAGTGGGGTCTTCTTCATCTGCGGCATAATTCTCAAGGAAAGGTGGTTGAATCTGTTGTTCTTCTTGATTCCTTGGGTTTCTCATATCTCTTTGCCTGTTTCGTGGAGGCATAGGAGGATTTGGCCTTCTAAAATTCGGATTTCTGATTTGAGGATCAGCTTGTTCTCTATTAAATGATCTATTGTCCATAGTCAATCTATCCATTAACTTCTCCATTGTTTTCAACATCATTTCAAATTTAATATCAGTAGCAGAGGAAGAAGTAGAAGGCGTATTTTCTTCTCTTATTTTCCTCCTATCAATGTCTCTTTGTTTCATTTTTCCACTCGCCATCATATTTGCTTCCACTTCTAAAGCATCTGTGAACATAGCAATGAGACTCACTGAATTTCTCTCCCTTAATGAACATGCAAAGTCATTATCAAACACCTCAGCATAATGAAGTTTAGCCGCAACCGCAGAAGGTTTTATATCTTCTGGAATGGAATTATAAACTCTCATAAATCTGCTTGAAAATTCATGAACAGATTCAAAACCCCCTTTCTTAAGACTATTGTATTGGGACAAAAGCTGTAAATGGCTTTGTTTATCATCCCACCTTTCTATAAATGCATTTTGGAAAGCTTGACAGGTTAGGATAGATGCAGCTGGAAAATCTTCAAACCATTTTTAGCTTCCCCTGATAAGCTTTGAGCAAACAACCGCATTTTAACATCTGCATAATCAACTTCCTCCAAGTCAACAAAATCTTCAAATTTTGCCACATGCTGCTTTGTTGTTATACCTCCCTCTCCATCAAACAAAGAAATTCTCTGGGAATAATTTTGGTGAAGATCATGCAATACGGCAGGTAAACGTAAAGGGGCAAATCTGGCTGCCATTGGCCTAGGTGGATTTGGAGGGACTAAGGAATTTTGAATGATTTGAACAATAGGTCTTTCTTCAACCTTCGCAGATTGTTGAAGATCTCTCCAAAGGGAATCAAGTAAATAATATTCTAATCTATGAGGGTTGAATTCAACATTTTTAAGATCAGATTCAGATTTAGATTTCAATAAACCCTTTTCAACATTAATTTCCCATTCTTGATCAAGGATGCTATGAAAATCTTGAGAAGATGATGCACCAAACAAAGAAATATCAATTTTTTCTTTGTCTTTTTTCTTAAATAATTTTTTTCGATCCTCCAAACTTCTTAAAACTTCAGTATCAGAATTACCTCGTGCATGTCTTTTCGAAGCCAGGATGTCTTTTGAAATCTTGAAATAATTTTAAACTGGAATCGCTAGGGAAAATGTACAACATTTTTTTTTACTGACATAAATTCATGTTTGCCCACAGAAATCTTTTCTTGATCTTTATAAACTTTGTCGTTCCTCCCAGGCCTGATTTTTACCTTCGTTCCCTAGCAACGGTGCCAATTATTTGTTAGCACTCAAAATATACCCAAGTTTGTGAAAGGTAATCTTAAGGTAACAGCAAAAACCACTTTAGAAAGAAACTAGCTTTTCTTTCTGGAGAGGGATCTCTCAGATATAAATTTAACAAGGCCAAATATTAGACTCAACAATTTAAAGTTATGCGGATGGTTGAAACAACACATATAACCATTGGGAAATGGAGTCAAAACAGATAAAGATAATGCAAAGCTTCATACACAGAATTTCAACAAAGGTAAGATAATCATTCAGTTACAGTCATTCATTGATTTTCGGGCGATAGGAGAGAAACATGAACAGTACATAAATATAGAGCATCACAAGATGAATTCCATATCAACTTTAGAGGAAATATTTGTGAATATCTGAAACAATAGCTAGAGCATAACATGTATGAATTCTAAAACTATCAAACACCACGTTCAGATATGAAAGAAAACATAATGGAAGGTAAACACTTAGAAAACAATCACAGGGAAAGAAGGCACAGACTGTAACATAAACAACACATGAATCTTTGAAGATCATCTACCATTCAACTCTGTAATTTCATTCAAAAACCATAAGTTCTCAAAAACATTGGTCCAAGCTTATGGGTTCCAACCCCCAATACATCAAATAAATTCAAATATATACAAAAATAGTTTCTTCCCAAGAAGATCAATAACCAATTAATATGTTAATCATAAGTTTTTGTAACCATATCCCTAATAACTAGGAATAATAATTACATGCTTTTATTGAAATAACAGATTGCTTGATTATAGCAAACTTAATAATTACAAGGTATCCCGAACAAACAGCTTCACGAATTGCAACACCTGTTTTCATGAATGTAGTATGTACTTGGTCTTTCCAAATTTTTCCAGGACATTCCATTGCTCCACATTTGGAGTTTCATATTCTGTCATCTCTCTTATTGACACCTCCAAATCCACATAAGCTTCATAAGACACAGCAGGCAATCCTTTCTTGATAATTAAAAACCTATCCAATATCTCAAAGTCTTCTATCAATTTTTCCACAATGACCTTTCCTGTTAACCCTTTGACTAAATCTTCAAATTTGGAATGATCCATGCGATTCTGTACCAATAAGCTGTGATATTGCTCCTGGGAAAACAACCGTCCTTCGTCATCCCAAAAAGAAGGGAGACCGTCATCAAATAAATCTTTAAAAGCAAGCCTGAAATCCTTTATTTGAGAAGACATTTTATTCGCCTTATCCTGCACCACTTTCATGAGTTGATGTTTATTGATAAACTTCTTTGCCCACAACACAATTGCTACTCTGTCTTTGATCCCGATGTCCTACAAATTCTGATATGTTAAAGAATTTAAGAAATTCAAAGCATTGTGAGCAGTATTCAAAGGCTTATTTTCCATAGTTTCATTGGCCAATTTCAATCTTTGAGTAGCTAAATTTACTAGTGCACTTTCATCATCAATAAAATTTAAATAATTCCTGAACTTGGTGACTTCCACGGACAAAGTATCCCAAATAAAATGTTTAGCTCCCTGTAAACGAGCTTTTCCTGTACTTCTTTCTTTTAATTCATTGAGCTTTTTCTGTAATTGGCTTTTATCATTCCATGCTTTATTCTTCTCCTCAATGCTCTTAGCCAATTCTGATTTGATCTTTTCATATTTGTTGTAATCTCACAGATCACATAAGGTTACCAATAATACATACAAAAATACATAGAATCTTCACAGATACAAGAGACAAGAACTGATAAGATGAACAGATTATATTATTCTCAATAGATCATACAAAGCCAAGAACTGAACTACTTTCTTGAGTGGCTCAACAGCCTAATATACAGGTTACAGACAGTTACAATCATAACTACCTGTCGGTTCACCGAACCGACACGACTATTAGTTAACAGACTAACTACTGTGTTTACTCAGCCGACCGACGTAGTCGGTCTCTCGACTTAGTCGGCTGATCGACTAAGTCGGTCTTCGTTCAAGTCGACTTATGTCGACTTGCTCCTTCTACATCTCCCCCACAAACAAAACATTTCTTCGTCTCGAAGAAAAGGGGAGGTAAAAAAATAGATTAGAAGTACAAAAAATAGATTGCAAAGGCAGACTGCTACTGAGGTGGGCTGTGCAGGCGAATAGTTGGTCTCTTCTACGCACAGACTTCGACTATTCCTGGTGCTGTGATGGCAAGCTGGTGTTGAAAGTCCGTCCATGTCTGCAAGGCTTTCTGAATGTCGATAGTCAGAGTAGTAAGATTTGAGAGTACCGACATCTTCTCTGCCATTGCCATTTCTGCAATATTTTCCATGTTGGGGCCCAGCAGCTGATTGTGTTCTTCCGCAGTCTCAAGGAGTCTCTTCATCTGCGGACAGATGTTGTCGACTTTCTCCAAGTTGGGAAGGGCTTGCTGAACCCACTGGTGTGCCTCACGTTCCAACTGCTGCAGCTTAGTGTTTTCCATCACTATTTGATCCTCGATTGTCTGCCTCAGTTCTGTCTCAGTCGACTTCCTTCTTTCCAAGGCCTGAATGCCTTGTCTGGTCTGCCTCGTCTGACTATAGACCTGCCCATAATGAGTAGGCCAATCTCGGAGTACTTCCTCAGTTACAATGGATTCCTCCATGTGGTCTTGTAGAAGTTTGTGAGCCTCTGAGAATGTTGTGTGTTGAGTCAGGAGCAGTCGGACAGTTTCTTCTTTTTACCCGGCCTTAGTCTCGTGGAGGTGGGTCTGTATGGTCGACACCAAACCTTCAAACAGCTGATATGCTCTGTCCAGCGGTCGGTCGGTAGCAGCTTCGACAGGT
>LPNX010348676.1:0-11846 GCA_001517045.1 Pseudotsuga menziesii
TGGAGGACCTGGCGGATGTGGTGGAGGTGCTCTTCGCAAGTCTAGTTAAATATCAGGATGTCATCCAAGTACACTACTACAAATGAGTTGGTGAATGGCTGTAAGATGTCATCCATCAGTCTCATGAAGGTTGCGGAAGCATTCATCAACCATTCAAAAAGGCCCTCATTTGCTTTGAAGGCAGTCTTCCACACATCAGTGGGTTTGATCGATACCTGGTGATACCCGGACTTTAAGTTGATCTCACTAAAATAATTTGCCCCTTTAAGTTGTTCCAGGATGTCATCAATCTATGGGATCGGGTATCTATTCCAGACAGTGATCTTGTTCAATGCCCAATAGTCAATATAGAGTCTCCAAGTCCCATCCTTCTTCTGTACCAACACGATTGGGCTCCCACATGGCGATGAACTTGGCTGAATGTGACCCTTCTACAACAGCTCCTGAATATGCCTCTTGATTTCATCCTTCTCTAGAACAGAGCATTGATATATTGGTCCATTGAGAATTGGTGCTCCTGGGGTCAGATCAATGGGGTGCTGGACCTGACAGTGCAGAGGCACCCGTGTGGGTGAGGTGAATATGTCCCAGTACTCCTCCATGACCTTGTCCATTTGTCGTTTCCAAGCGGAGGAGCCCTATTTGGAGGTTGTGGCCATGATATTCTTCTTTCCTTGAGGGCATATCATCAAGAAAACAAATTTCTTGGTTTTGGAAATGAGCTTACTGCATTGTTTTGCAGTAACCAAAGAGAGAGCAGAAGGCGGTTGTACCTCTGGTATCCTGTACAACTTATTTCCCAACGTAATAATAACAGCGCAAGGCTGGGACTCATACATATCATTTCTCTTCCATAAGTATGGTTGGCCTAATAATACATCACAAACATCAAGATGAAAAATATCACATAATACCTCATCAGTGAAGGGATTGATACTGTAGGGAAGGCGACACTGCTGGCTGACACGGAGATCTTGTCATTGGTGAAGCCATCCAATGGTGTACAGATGTGGGTGTGTTGTGGTTGGAAAGCCCAACCGCTTCACAACCTCTACTGAAATGAGGTTATTTTGGCACCCATAGGAATGCGAGAGGTACAATGGATGAGAGAGGTACAATGTGCCTTGAAGCCATACCATGGAACAAAACCATGGGTTGTCAATTACAATGGGTGAGAGAGGGTGACCTCTCCATTTAATTCTTTTATGATGACTGAGAGAGGTTGGTCTCTCCATTTAATGCTTTTATGACTCATACATCTAAATTTAGACCATATTCCCCCTGAAATTTAGATCATTCTCCCCCCCTTAGAAAATGATGGTCCCCATCATTTTATGCTAAAAAGAGACCCATGATTACAATGTGTCAATTTCTAATGAAGAGAAGGGTTTTCTGTGGTTAAACCATAACCATGGTTTTTGTTTGGTTAACCCATAACCACAATTGTGGGTTTTTTGTGGTTGACCCTTAACCATGGGTTTTGTGTGGTTGACCCATAAGCATAATTGAGGGTTTTGTGTGGTTGACCCATAACCATGATTACAATACATAACTGTGGGTTTTACGTGGTTGAACCATCACCATGGGTTTTGTGTGGTTAACCCATAACCATGATTACAATAGGATTTCATAAAAGCCCAAAAATGGTCTTTGGTGAAGTTGATGTCTCACTGTAAATCCATTCATATCTTCTAATGCAGGTGATGAAATTGAATTCCATTGAAGACCCATCCGAGATCTTGAAGAGACCTTTCCATCCATTTAACATTATTTCTCTGTGGTGGCCCAAGGAGTGAGACTGAATCTCAAAATACGTGCACGCAATGGTTTTGCAGACAAATGTTGCTTCAATCGATGATATCTCTCAAACTAGAGATCCAAATCAAAAAACAAAAAATACCCATTTTAGATAATGGAAATATATTTCCAATGAGCTATGGTAGAGCCTATTATATGTTTTGTAGAGTGTGTGGTACTTGTTTGAAGTTTCTGTACGTGAGGTCTCACTATGTACAGACATAGGTTGCTTCAAACAAGCATATCTCACAAACCAGGAAGGTAAATGAAAAACCATGAAGGTAATGGTAAAATCATATTAGACATAGGTTGCACGATTTCCTTTGATTGATGAGATTAAGGTGCATCGGTATATGTAAGAACATATTTTTTACATATTGCTGCAATGTTAATAGAATGACTTAGGTCTGCTGATGAGAACAATGTTGTTAAACAGGTGTGTACACCTTTATGTACACTCTAGTTATTCTTAATTTATATATTGTAAATGTTTATGAGTATACTGAAGGTGTTGAGTGCTCGTACAACATCCTTAGATAGACTGATACCGGATTTTAGAAGGCTCCAGCTTTAACCGAACCGCTAAAGTTAACCAACCCAACTTATGATCCCTCTAACGCTCAATGAAGAGAGGACATTAAGTCTGCGTTGAAGTGGATTACATTTTATTTCACACACCCCTCTGCTGTTAACTCCCTTTCCTGTTGAATGTGTGAAATCCATGAGGACCATCATATCTGGATCAACGATGGATCTCAAACATGATAAGGAGGATGGATAAGAATTTTGCACACCCCTCCGTCGTTAACTCCCTTACTTGGTGAGTGTGTGAAATCCCTGAGGATCATTGGATCTGGATCGACGGTGGATCTCAAACACCATTAGGTGGATGGATAATAATTTCATGCATCCCTCCGCCATTAACTCCCTTGGTTATTGAACATGCGAAATCACCAAGGACCGTCGGATCAAGATCAATAGTGGACCCCAAACACCATAAGGAAAATTTGATAAGAATTTTGCGCACACCAAGATTTTATTAATCCATGCTAGTTGAATCAGCAAAATGGCTCACAGTCATTGCTCTTCTCTGGGATCTATCCATGTCATTGATCTTAAAGGTGTTTTATCCATGAGCACCTCTAGTTCTCAGCGCTTATCTCAGACATTAGTTTCATTCAACAGAGTTATGATCGACCGTTGACCTAACAAACTTGACCATAGATCTACCAAAGATGTACATTTGTTACACTGCAATATTCATTGGAATTGATCACTAGAAGGATCAATTCCCCCTACAACTCGAATCTTATCGTTCCTTTTCTATGATTTTGAGTTTTCTATCATGTAGGCTTATATCGTGGTTGATGAATGGGATGTGATCTTATGTTTAGGATTGCTTTAGTTATAGAGGTTGTTATTGGTATATATTCCCTTACTCTGTTTCCTTTCCCTGGACCTCATAGTTTGGCATAGTTCCTGGAAGAGACAATCCTACTATGTCTTAATGACTGTAACTTGTGTTTGGTGTTTTTTGTGTGGCTCAAATGGTGTAGTATGTTTACTTTAAATTTTTAACAGGATGTTGTTTTTACTTGTTGTTAAATCCAACCTAAGGGACCCTTGGTAGGGAAGCCAACGTGCTCTCTCAGTTTTGACCCTCCCTGTTTAGTAAAACCCTTTGTAATAATATAACTACCCAAGGGGAAGAAACTATGAAGGAGAGTTTGGTTGTGGAAGTTCTTAAGAACTGGCCACTATACACCCCCCACCCAAAAGAACCTAAGTTTGAGCTGGTTTAAGTAACTCAGATGGCTTAAAACTAGGATTCCTTTGAGGTTTGGGATCCTTCCTTAGTCGTGCCAATGATTCACTGAGAAGTTAGGCCAAAAAACTTGGGTCAGAAGGCTTGCAAAGGCTTAAGAATATTAAGACTTCCACGATCCATGATCTGCACAGCAAAAAGTGGAAAGAGGAAAATAAAAGTCAAGAGTGTTAAGACTTTTGCGATCCATGATCTGCACAATGGAAAGTAGAACGAGGAAAGAAAAATTAATTCTTAAGATTATTAATACTTCCATGATCCCCAATCCACACAATGGAAAGAGGAAAGAGGAAAAGAAAATTTAATAATGTTAATACTTCTGCACAGAAGAAATCGAAAATCGGAAAAGAAAAGTTAAGTCTCAGGAATGTTAAGACTTCCGCAATCGGCAATCCACATAGTGAAAAGCTGAAAGCAGAAAGAAAAGTTAATTAATAAGAGTATTACGACTTCCGCAATCCACGATCCGCACAGTGGAAAGTGGAAAGCGTAAAATAAAATTTGAGACCATTAATTTTCCCGCAATCCACATAGCGGAAAGAAAAAGACGGAAGGCGGAAGGCAGAGATGCAAATAAACGACTTTATCATTTTTCTATTTTTCAACTTTGGAGTTCCGCAGCGGAGAGGTGAAAGGAGAAAGGAAAAAATTGTTGAAGTTAAGATATTGAAAATTTGTTTTTACGACTTCCAAGTTCCGCAGCAGAAGGGCGGAAGGAGGAAAGCGGAAGGGAGCCGAAATATCTAAGGAAAAGTTGGTTTTCCAACTTCCGAGTTCCCTAGCGGAAGGGTGGATGGTGGAAAGAACAAAAGAGCAGAAATTTTTAAGGAAATTTTGGTTTTCCTACTTCCAAGTTTTGCAAGGGAAGGGTGGAAGGAGGAAAGTGAAAACGAAGCCGAAAGCTCTAAATAAAAGTTTGTTTCTAACTTCTGAGTTCCATATCGGAGAGGCAGAAGGTGCAAGTCGAAAAACCAATTATAGTGTGGAAACAACTTTCTAACTCCTTAAGTGGTAGCCTGTATGAAAAGTTAACGTTGTTTACTATTTTAGCCTAAGGTTGATTGGTTATGAAAGGATATAGCTGAATACATGTGAAAGAATTTTATGTTTGCAAAAAATAAAATTATATATGCATTTTTATAGGTTATTTGGGGATGTTACATATGGTATCAGAGCTACAAGTTCAACCCTGTTGCCTTTTGGGGAAGATCTAGTTTCGTTTCACTATGAAAATTTTTGTTGTAAATATTTTTGTTGGAATGTTTGTGTATAAATGAGAATTGTTTTGTAATAGGATACAGTGATGGCCTCACAAAATGAATAGGAGTACCCACCTGAAGAAGGTACTCTAGAAACTCACCTAAAGCAAGCAGAACCAAAGCATTTGAAATCTATCTAGGTACTTGAAACTGTGAAGAACTTGATAGTGGAATTACAAAGCTTCATGGTAGTAAATGAAGAGTTGAAAAGGGCTGAAGAAAAACAACAGGATCTCAATGAAATATTATTGCAAAGCTTGCAGGAGAGGAACAATGGAGAAAAACAACCCGCAAAAGAAGAGAGGGATGCAGAAGTTGGGAACAATGCCAAAAGAAACGGAAGTTCCTCCTAGTAAACTCAAAAATATGGAAATAAAGCTCGGTAAGAGAAAAGTGGACCACATAGAAGGAGAATTCAAGAAAATTAAACCCACCAATTTTGATGGGGAATAAAGGACCGAAGAAGAAGCGGAAGCTTGGTTGTTGGAAATTAAAAAGTACTCTCAGATATAACTACTCCATCAACATGAAAGTAAGGATGGAAATTTACAACCTAAAGGGAAAGGCCATAATTTTGTGGAAAGACCTAAAGATCTCCCATTGATTAAAGGAGAAGAACCTGGAATAGTCATAGTTAAAGAAACTCTTCAAGAAACATTATTTGTCAAAAATCTATTATGAATGAAAGACCAAGTAATTTTATAAATTGAAACTTGGTCAAATGACCATGGAGGATCTCATCAATAAATTTCTAGATATGCTATGGTTCGTGTCGTACATTAAATATGAAAAGGTAAAAATCTAGTGATTATTAAGCTTCCTTCCACAGTCTTACAAAGATTAGATTGAATTTGATAACCCCAAGATGCTGGATGAAGTGTTAAGAAAACCAAGACTATGCTTTGAGAAGTATAAACAAAGGAATGACATCTCCAAAACCTGGAAGGACAAGAGGAAAGAAAATTTCAATCAGCGGAAGAAGGGCTTCCAACCACCACCCTTCAAGAACATGCCAAGGAATCCTCAAGGAAGTTCCTACAACAAAAATTGCAGTTTTGGCATACGAACAATAAACCTGTGCAACTTGGACCAAAAGGGACTGCTAGAACCCCTAAATAACCTCTGAAGTGTTGGGAATGCGAAGGTACCCATGTACGAAGGAACTCCCCACTCCTTGGTGAGTCAACAAGACTATACACAACCTGCAAGAAGCTTCCACTGTGGGAGAAATTGGCAAGATGTTCCACCAGATCAATGCACCTCTTGAATATTAATGAGAAGATCATCAATATGCAATCATTGAGATTGAAGGTTCTATTTCTAACTGAGATCTCTCTATACTAATTGCTCCAGGAGCTACTTTAAGCTACATCACTCCTAAAATAATGTTGAATTGTCATCTCACCAAGGTAAGCCATGCAAAGCCTTGGTCAGTCCAACTGCCATTGGAGCAAAAAGGAAGGTAACTGAGTTTATTGCTAATTGTGAAATCTCAATACAGGATCACGCAACTAGGATCAATTTGAATTTTTTTCCTCTATGGTAATATGATATGATTATTGGCATGGACTAGTTAGAAAAGTATAAAGTAGTATTAAATTTCTTTGATAAAATATTTACTTATGTTGCCGAAGATAAAACTGTTAGGAAGGTAAATGGTTTTAGTAAGCCTATTTCCTTAAGGTAGATATCTTCCTTTGCAATTAAGGAACTATTATAGGAAGGGTTGTAAGCTCTATGTGGTAAAATTTGTTTACTTACTCCTTAATGAAAACCCAACATCTGTAAGGGACCACCCGGTGTTGAATGAATTCATGGATTGTTCCCAGAAGAGATACATGGACTGCCCCCTCAAAGAGAAATAGATTTATCCATTGAAATCATACCTGGGTCTTCCCCAGCATCCAAAGTACCTTATCGAATGAGTATCCCTAAGTTAACTGAATTAAAAATCAAGTTACAAAAACTATTAGATAAGGGTTATATCATGCCTAGTGTATCTCCTTAGGGAGCCCTAGTTTTATTTGTCAAGAAGAAGGATGAGACTCTAAGACTGTGCATTGACTACAGAAAACTAAATAAAGTGACCATTAAAAACAAGTATCCTCTGATGTGAATTAATGATCTATTCAATCAAGTAGGGGGATAAAAAGTCTTCTCCAAGTTGGATTTGAGATCTGGTTACCACCAGATCAAGATTTAGGAAGAAGATGTTAACAAAACAACCTTTAGAACCTGATATGGGAATTATGATTTCATAGTAATTCCTTTTGGCTTAACCAATGCCCCTGCCACATTTATGTGTCTGATGAATAACATCTTTAACAGTATTTGGATCAGTTCGTGTTAATTTTCATTAACGATATCCTGCTCTACTCAAGGACAAAAGAAGAACATCAACAACACTTGAGAATTGTGTTGCATACCCTAAGAGACCACCAAATGTCCGTTAAGTTCGAGAAATGTGAATTCTTCAAGAAAAAAATTCAATACCTAGTACATGTCATCTCTAAAAAAGGGATTGCAGTAGATCCACCAAAGATAAAACAATTTTGGAATGTCATGTGCCTAAGGATGTCACTGACATTCAATCTTTCATGGGACTCACTAGGTACTATCGGAGGTTCATTCAAGAGTTCTCAAAGATAGCCTATCCTATTAATTCCTTACAAAGGAAGGGGGTAAAGTTTATATGGTCTGAAAAGTGTCAGGAGAGCTTTGAAAATCTAAAAAGGTTGTTAACCATGGCCCTGATCTTGAAGGTGGATGACCCTTATAAAGACTACACAGTATGTACCGATGCTAGCAAGGAGGGATTGGGGGGGAACTATCTCAAGAAGGGAATGTGGTATGTTACGAATCTCGCAAGTTGAAGGATCGTGAATGAAACTATGCCGTGCATGGTCTAGAATTGGCAATTGTAGTGCATACCTTAAAGATGTGGCGTCACTACCTATTACGGAAAAAGTTCCTTTTATTGACAGATAACACCTCTGTAAAGAATCTGTTTACTCAGTTTGGTCTCAATGCCATACAAGCTCGATGGATGGCCTTCTTAAGTGAATTTGAATTTGAAGTGAATCACATCAAAGGTAAGGAAAATAAAGTGGCTGATGCACTTAGAGGAAGAAATCACGAAGTGTATGAGATCACCGTGAGTCAAACAGAAGGTAATCTGTTAAGAAGAATAAAAATGGCTAGCATCCAAGATGTTGAATATGGGAACCTGCTAAATAAGCTGCTAACAGAAGAGGTAAAGTTGGATGGCACATAATTCAAAGTAGACCAAAAAGGATTAATTTGGTATAAAATAAGGATATATATGCCTAATCTTGCAAATTTAAAACTGTTTATTTTGAATGAAATGCACAAACCTCCGTATGCAGGACACCCTGGTCACCAAAAGATGATAACATCCCCCAGGAAGCAATTCTTTTGGCCTAATTTGAAGGCGTGTCTAGTTGATTACTTGTCTAAATGTTTGGAATGTCAACAGGTGAAGGCTGAATACCAACATCCAATAGGTTTCTTACAACCCTTACCAATTCCTGAATGGAAATGGGAGGTAATATCTTTGTATTTTATCATAGATTTTCCTTTGACTAAAAAACAACATGATTCAACTATGGTTGTATTTGATCAATTAAGCAATTCTTCTCATTTTATACTTGTGAAAATCGACTTACAAGGCTGTCAATGTTGTAGAAATATTCCTGAAGGAGATATTTCGAATTCATGGAGTGCCAAAGATGGTAATTTCTCACAGGGATGTCAAGTTTACATCAAACTTTTGGAGTTCATTGTTTGCAGGGTTGGAAACCAAGATAAAATTTATCACTAGCTATCACCCTGAAATAGATGGGAAAACAGAACAAACAAACCAAGTCATTGAGGACATGTTAAGGATGTATGTCATAGAGAGACCCACCAAGAGGGAAGACTAACTGCATCTGGCAGAATTTGCATGGAATAATGGCTATTAGGCCTCTTCTAAGATGAGTCCATTTGAAATCTTGTATGGAGGGAAGTGTACTACCCCCGTTAGTTGGGATAGCCCTGTAAACCATTTGATGACAGGACCTAAAATCTTGCAAGACAAGGAATAAATTGTTCAGGAAGAGCAGAAGAATCTGAAGGTGGCACAGGATCGCTAAAAGAGTTATAAGCGAGTCATCGCTCGGGTTATGGTTCAATCGAAGCACTTTATCCCGGAGGAGGCCGCGACATGGGAATTTGAAGATGCCTTGCGAAAGAAGTACCCAGGTATGTTTCCAGAAATTATAGAAGATGAATGAGAACAATGTAGACAGTGTTACATTAAGGGGGAAAGGATGTAATATCCTTCAATTTTGTAATAATTTTTGAAATACTATTTTATTTTTGTTTTGTTTGAATGTTATTGGAATACCTGGAATATGCCAATACATCCTTTAAGGAAAAATGTAACTAAAAATTTATGCTTGTAATAAAAATCTGAATGATAGGCAGAACCATGTTGAATAAGGAAACTATGCATGTGAGAGTGGGGGATGTGAAGGGTCACTCTCAGCAAATTGCACCAAGCGTGGTGTTATCTCCCAAAATAATTTATTTTGATAGTATGAAGAACTTAACTCATGCAACGAAGGATATGAATATCATTGACAGTTTGAAAGCCTCTATTTTTATTTTAAATGAAAATTTTTACAAGTTGTACCTTCCGGTGGCTTAGGCGAGGACTATCATAGCTCATTAGCCACCGAAAAGCTATGTTTTTATGGCTAAACAGTTGAATGCGGGCCAAAGGCAAACCAATGAAAGCGTTCTGAGCAAGTAGAGTCAAAATAATACTTTCGGTGGCTTAGGCGAGACTACAGAAACTCGTTAGCCACCGAAAGGGGGCGCTTTCTGCAGAATGGAAAGAGAGATAAAAAGTGGTTTAAACCACCGAAAGAGAGTGGCAAGCAACACCGGGAAAGATACATTTGATGGCTTAGGCAAGGATCAGAACATCTCATTAGCCACCGAAAGCTGGAAGATAAATAACGGGTGGAGAACCCTTTCAGCGGTTTAGGCATGTTGCTAAATATTTTCACTACATTCGGTGGCTTAGGCAAGGATCAGAACATCTCATTAGCCACCGAAAGTTGGAAGATAAATAACGGGTGGGAACCCTTTCGGTGGTTTAGGCGTGTTGCTAAATCTTTTGACTGCCATCGAAACATTTTTTAATAGCGATCGAAGGTTTAGTCCTCTACGACGCCAACATTTCGGAGGTATAGTCCTCTATGTCATTGCCATTACAAAGAGTCTAGTGGTTTGAAGTTCCAACGCACTAGTGGATTGAGGTTGCAATCGCCGATCATTAGTGATTTGAGGTTCCAATCGCCGACGCATTATTGGTTAGTCTTCCTAATCACCGATGCTTAACCGTCGTGATGTTAGTAGTTTGGATCGCCGACACTACGGCGGCGTTCAGGTTTGAGGTTCTGAAGACAAGTATAACTAAGACAGACTAGTAGTGATGCACAAAAAGCTACATCAGGTATTTTAAGAAATCTTTCTGCTACTATTTCTTCTGCTGAAATTATTAATTCTCAAAAAAATTTAGATACATCATAAAAATCTAGGGTTTGGGCATCTTCAAGCACTGTTGCTTGTGAATATCCAATCCCTAACGACTCCACTGGGATAAGTATACCACCACCTTCTCAGCAAGTATCTGCATCAGTGCTGCCTCCCACAACCCTGTCCATACCCATTTCCAATATGGTTTCCCCTCAATTGACCCAGATGGAAAGGATCCTGGTAGCTAGGTATGCACCCCTAATTTTTCCAAATCCTCTCGCAGCCGCTGCCTACTAGGGATTATCTCAAGTATATGCCTAAGTTTACAGGGGAAGGGGATTTCACAGCTGAAGAACATCTAAAGGCCTTTTTCATCTATGCTGAAAATATTAACATAGAACAAGAAGATGTATGGACTAGGGTTTTTGTGCAAAGCCTAGATTACCAGGCTAGGAAGTGGTTTAAGGAACTTCCTGCTGGATCAGTGGTAGGCATAGAGGCCCTAGATGACATTTTCCTAAAGCATTGGGGAGAAAGCAGAGACCACCTCTACTATATAACAGAATTCAGCAACCTGAAAAGAGAAAATGGGGAGTCTGTCTCCAACTTTACCAAGAGATTCAACAATATGTACAGCAAGATACCTACTAAAATTAATCCCACTGATACCTCAGTTAGGATAACTTATGCAAATTACTTTGACTCTAACTTCTGCCTACTTCTCAGAGAAAGGAGGTTTTCCTCCTTATCACTCATGCAGGATGCTTCCCTAGAGTTATAGTCAAACATTCTGGCATCTCAAAAGTTCAAAGGGAATATAGACAGGAAGAAGCAGCTAGTAGAACCTAGTGGGGCTTCTGCATCAAAGGACAAGATTGACAAAATGACCAAATTGTTAGATAACCTGACTACTGAAATGTCTAAATTGAAGGAACAAGGACATCCACCTATGAGGGGTAAAGGGACAAGTGACTTTCCTCTTTGAAACCCTAATTTTGTTCCTTATAAAAGAGGAAACCCCCCAGTTCAGATTCTCAAAAGTGAGAGGAACCAAGGGGAAGATCAGAGGTTAAGAGCTCCATTTCAAAATGTTGTATCAGAAGAAGAGCCAAAATTCATTGAAGAAGAAGGAGAAGCTAAAGAAAACATCCACTGCATGGAGGATGAGGTGGATTGTTCTTTTCTAACATAGGCAGAATATGAGGAATCCATAATTGATGAGCAGATCATTGAAGAGGTTGTCTATTAGGATGATGGTCATGGAGGTTACAATGTGAGGTCTAAGATGGTTGCTCCTCTCAAGAAAAATGTTGTACCTGTCAATGTTACGGAGAGAAATTCCTATGGCTTGGGGTACCACAACAGACAGCTAGACTCCAGAAATCAATCTTCTCCAATATGCAATAGAAATAAACAAT